>OY757934.1:1727863-1745363 GCA_963585895.1 Sepioteuthis lessoniana
AACAATAAGCCAGAGAATGAATGAGGCATACAACATAAAACGAGAAACCTGAGTCCGCTACGTAGAGTTTCATGTGTAGTAGACAATTGTTAGATATCTACAAACAGAATGACAAATTCAAATACGCAGACAGAGACCTATCAATGCGTTGTGTACGATTTGGGCTATGTGGAGGAGTGTGAGTGTATATATATATATATATATATATATATTATATATATATATATATATATATATATATATATATATATATATATATATATTATTATTATTATTATTATTATTATTATTATTAGAGTGATCTATCTGTATGTTTGTCTACTTGTCTGTCTGCTTTCTGTCTGTTCATATATATATATATGTATATAATAAATCATTCCTTCCACTTGGATCGTTGTTATCAGTTTTTCTACATATATATATATATATATATATATATATATATATATATATATATATATATATATATCAATGTTGTTGTACACACACATACACACACAAACAGGAGAAACACACAGACACAAACACACACTCACAAATATATATATATATATATATATATATATATATATATATATATATATATATATATATATATATATATATATATATAGGTAGATAGATAGATAGATAGATAGATAGATAGATAGATAGATTCTATTCGGCAACTGAATCAGGTCTCATATAAATAATGCAATTAACAAAAAGGGCTTTAATTGTCGAGATATTTTAAAACAATTCATTGTTTACTGTCATTGAGCCCCCAAAGAGAGAAAGAAAGAATGAAATAAAGACAGAAAAACATTTTGTGGAACAATCTAAAGAAATAGAACGAAGAACGAAAGTAGAACGAAGGGAGAACGATATCTTATTTATTTATTTTTTAATCAAATGTTGTTTTTTTTTTTTTTTTTGTTTTTGCCTTCTTTTTTTGTTTGCTGTTGAATTGTCATGCAATAAAACATCGATATATGAAGGACGTTTCAGCAAAGCCTTAAGGGGAAAAATGTATCGAAAATGAAAAAAGAAAACGATAGATATAAAGAGAAATGATTAAAAAAAAAAAAAATGAAAAGACAAATAAAAAGAAATTACCTTATAACTTCCAACTCAGCTTTCTTCTCTGAACGTTCAAATATTTGAAAAAGACTGTGTGTACGTTTCCTTCTAATCACAGCCTAAAAAGAACTGTGTAGTTTCCCTTTCTTTCTTTCTTTTTTTCTTTCTTTCTTTCTTCTTCTTCCTCTTTTTCTTCCTCCTCTTCTTTTTTGTCCCCTTTTTTAAAAGCGTTTTTTTCTTTTTTGTATTTTTTTCAATTATTTATTTATTTATTCCTTGTCTTTTTCTATTTTTTTTTTGTTTTCTTTCTATTCCTTGTTTAGAATCATGGGGGTTACTTTCCTTTCTTGATCGTTCCGGTCGTAAGCATGTGCGACTTACGCCCGCTTTTTCGTACATACGTCACTATAAACTTGTCTGTCTTTCTGTCTGCCTGTCGATCGGTCGAAGTGGAAAAGTAGGTAAATATATATGTTATTTGTATGTGTATATATATGTATACATATACACACACATGTTTATTCATATGTATATATTCATAATTATATAGATAGGCAGAGATAAGTAAATCTATAGTTAAGGTATGTGTTTGCGGAAATTTTATCCTCAATACGCTTTCTCCAAGTTCTTTTAAACATTTACAACCTTTCTTTCAACTTCGAAAAATTCTGTATTTTAAGCTTATGTCTTTCGAGTACTGTTCTTTTCTTCATTGACACATGTGTTAAGATATATGTATGTGCGTGTGTGTGAGTGTGAGTGTGTGTGTATGTGTGTGTGGGTGTGGGTGTGTGTGTATACGTGTTTTTTTTGGGGGGGTGGAGGGTATCACGATAGATGGGTGTAAGGATATAGATCTCTCTAGGTAAATGTTAAGGAACGAGCACGTGCACATGTGCGCGTTCGAAATGCGTAAAAAGTCAAAAAAGGGTAGAAAGAGGGGAGGAAATGTATTAGTTTTGTCTATTATAGATACACTACATGTGTGCTTATATTGTATGAAGCTTTTTGTGGATATTTTTGTGTGAGAACGAAGAAAGATGCACTTTTTATTTATTTTTCTCTATGCCCCCCTCTCTCTCTCTCTCTCTCTCTCTCTCCGTCTCTCTCTCTCTCTCTCTAACCTATCTAACTTTCTGTTTGTCTGTTTCCTTTCTTTCCTCTCCCTTTTCATCTACTGTTATCATTTATCTATTTAAATACATCAGCAAACTCTCTTTTCATTACTTTCTCCTTCTCACTCTCTCTTTTTCTCCTTATTCTTTTTTATCACCCGTCTTTTTTTCCCAATGTGTTTTTTCTATTTCTCTCTTTTTCTGTCTCCTTCCAACTAGTTCTCTTTATCATGTTTTTCTTTTTTTTTTCTTCTTCTTCTTTTTTCTTTTCCTCTTCTTATTTTGGAAGTTCACCTTTCCTCGTCTTTCTTCCGAGTGCTAAAGCTCGAAATGGACGAGGAATCCAACTATTATCGACTTTAGTAGCAGTTGTATTAGTCCTTATAACGCTTGCATAGTTACTACTTGTACTGACTATACAGTACAAACGTAGCTGTAGTCGTTATAGCCTCTGTTATCATAGTTAAAAGTGAAGAGATGTCATTAGTAGTTACTCTGACACTCTAGTATGTAGTTTGTTTTGTAGTCGAAGTAATAAGCCGAATAGTAGTAGGTGTAAGCGATGACGAAACGTTGGTCACAAAAGTGGAACATCGAGTAGTAGTAGTTGTCACTTGGTAGCGATCCGCGACTTACTAATTGTAGAAATAGTTGCAATGATGGTTGGGAACGAAGGACGTAATAATTTTGGTTGCTTCGGTCGGGTAGTTGTGGTACTCATAATCATGGTTGTGTCTGTAAGGAATTGGTGGTACCAGTCACTACAGCAAGAGAAAAGCGATAGCAGTTTGGTTTTTGTTTTGTTTTTTCTTTTTTTGGAGACTACAAGAATTTCTCAATCAAACATTGTACAGTTTGCTGTAATAGTTTTTGTGGTGATCATAAGAGTGTAAATAATAAAAAAAAAAAAAGGTTTCATCGCTTGAAAGAACAGGTGTTCCACAACTAATAACAAAAGAACAGTTCTGTTTACATTGCAGACTGTAGAGGTGACAGTAAATTATATATTGCTTATAGATTTTGTGTTTAGCGTGTGGGTAATTTGTAGAGTTGGTATGTTGGTATGTAAAGAAGAGGAGAATGCCTTAGAGAAGACTTATAGATAATTATTGTGCTTCTCTGTGTAAAATTCACTCGTAGAGATTCAAAGATCGAACGCACATGTTAACTAAGAACATGCTCGCTTCAGGAGCTGTCTCTTTCTTTCAATCTTCCGTCTTTTCAGCATGTTCCTGCATTTCTCCACACACCAACAAAAGTGCGTATACACATACACCAATACGCTCCCCATATCTGTGTGCATATGTATATACATATGAATGCGTGCTCGTGTGCTCGTGAGTGCGTGTGTAGCTCAGTGGGTGATATTTTTAGAATTTCAAGGGGTCCACTAACTCCAAGTAAAATCTGTTAATAACTCTTTTAAAATTATCTAATTCTCTGTCCCTTGACAGGTGACAAAAATTAAATTTCGGGTTATCCTGGTGGTAAATTGCACCTTAAATGTGAATATCAACAAATCTACAGATTCTCTTTCTTATCACTCTCTTTACTCTCTCTCTCTCTCTCTTTACTCTCTCTCTCTCTCTTGTCACCTACTCACCGATTTTGCTTTTCTTTTCTAACTCACTCTCTCTTCATACTGTTTCTTCTCATTCTCTATTCCCATTCACACTCACTCTCATCACTTTTCCTTCTCTCCCTCTATCTCTTTATATATATATATATATATATATATATATATATATATATATATATATATATATAAAGAGATAGATAGAAAAACAGATTACTTATTTATTTATAGATTTGTGTGTGTGTGTGTGTGTGTGTGTGTGTGTGTGTGTGTGTGTGTGTGTGTGTGCGTGCGTGCGCGCGCGCGTGCATGCGTGCGTGAGCATCTACGTATCTTTTAGATTCTTGATCAAGGCAAGAGACCCCATATATATATATATATATATATATATATATATATATATATATAGTATCATCTATAAATAAGTATAAAATAAGTATATTTCAACTAATATTTTAAGAAAAGATATTTTTCTTCCTCTTCAAGGATTTTATTATTACTCATTAAAACGGATATTATTGCGTATTATTTATTTTATCCAAGTGAACAGCATTGAAACTTTGTGTCCAAAACATAAATGTGTAGCAGTCAAAATAAATGCACATTTTATATAGATTCATGCAATACTATTTTTGCAATAGAGTTTCAATGCTTTAGATTTTGGTAACAGATAATATCTAAAAATACCCGTTTTGATTTTTTTCATTAGAAATAATAAAATACTCGTTTATTTTGTCTTTCAATAAAAAAATGGTTGTCGAGTACTTATTTATGTGTGATAGTGTATGCATACATACATACATACATACATATGTATGTACAAATATGTGTGTATGTGTGTGGGTGTGTGTATGCACGAACACATGTGCTTGTGGAAGCGACTTCGTGTGTGAGTGTGTGCAAGATATTTCTTGTTGCGCAATTGGGATCAGGCAGACAAACAGGTTAATTTACGAGACCCTCGTTTAAGAGTAAACAATTGCCATGCTTTGTGGTCGACTAAGCTTAACTTTGAGTCTTTTTTTTATGTTTATAGAAATAATTTCTACCTTCGATCTTTAGCTAACTATCTAGTCGTACCAAATCTTTTGCAATCGTTACCAGTTCGATCCTAACTGAGAGATACATTGTTAAGACAATCTACATGAAAGCAGAAATAGCAAGGTTTCCCCTGCTGATTCCATTGCCTGTTATTTGAACCAAAATGCAATCCATAAATGACTTATTTGGTCTTTTTTAAATTCTTATTCTGTTCTAAAGGAATTGAGACTTAAGGAAAAATACAAAAAATATAGAAATTGACTTGAATTTTGAAAGATTAAACTCAATTTTACAATTGATAATCCATACTTAGTCATATACGACGTAGGATAAAGAAAAAGTATAAAACTGAAGCTTTAAAAAAATCCCGAAACTTTTTGAATAGAAAATGATTGACTGATTTTAAAGGCATATCGATTCGTATAGAGTTATTTATTATTGCCATGAGGTTAGGGAATCGTGAAGACATTTTTTCTTGCAGTCGATTCTGAATTTTCTTTTCTTTTTTTTTTTGCATTCGGTATTTCGAAGCAGATTTGATCGATAAATGGGTAAACCACTCTCCTCAGATCTCCAGAACTTTTGGTGTCATTATCAGATGCTGTAAGACCGATAACACTAGTTTTAGGTTGGGTGGGGGTACCTCTTTACGTAGGTGCGGTCAGCGTATTCTCAGCTCCACTGACAAATCTCTGAACAGACCTTGCACACACACACACACACACACACACACACACACACACACACACACACACACACACACACATATATATATATATATATATATATATAGAGAGAGAGAGAGCGAGAGAGAGATGTATGTATACCAGGTCATTTCTAGATATTTATCTGGCATTAGAACAGGACACTTAACGATGATTGAATATGGATAAAGAAGGTCGTCTTATAAACCATCGAATGATGTAACAAGTAGTTTATTAAACGGTCAGTCACACGAACGAAATTTCTTGGGACTAATTATATATATATATATATATATATATATATATATATATGTGTGTGTGTGTGTGTGTGTGTGTGTGTGTGTGTGTGTGAAAAATTATTTGCAAGAAATTATTTGCAAGTATTTTTATAAAATTATATACATACATATGTATATATATATATATATATATATATATATATATATATATATATGTATATATATATATATATATATATATATATATGTGTGTGTGTGTGTGTGTGTGTATATATATATATTTATATATAAAAGTTTTGTTGTAGGTTTAAAGAGACAATAAAACTATTATATATATATATATATATATATATATATATATATATAATAGTTTTATTGTCTCTTTAAACCTACAACAAAAATTTATGTATATATATATATATACATATATATATACGTACATGCATATATATATATATATATATATATATATATATATATATATAGTAGTGTTTTAATAAGTGTAAGAGAAATTTACTTTCACGTATCGGCGTTGTTGGCGTTCGAAATTTTCAAAAGTAAATTTTTAAAATTCTGAATATTTTTTGATATTTTTAATTAATATTTGTTAAGTTGTTTTTAATGATTAAAGAAAATAAAATAATTTGTACTGAACTTTTGTTTAAGTTATCTTGCTGTTTTGGAAAGATGATGATCCTCGGAACAAAACGATACACTGATATCGTTTTATATGCTTGAGCATTTTTCTTTTTTTTTCATATATGGGTATTTTAGCCTTTATCTGTTTAATATAATTAAATAAAAGAGAAAATTAGAGTGCAGTTTAGTATTATTTTTAGAATATATATTTTACTGAACTTTCGTACCAATTTTGGCGTATGATTTTTTGAAAACTTTTTAAATCGAGACTTTTTTCCTTAAAAGAAGTTCTTTAAGGCTTTTCTCTTTTGCATATTTAAATTGCCAGCATCGTTGCTCTTATGAGACCATTATAATGTCAAACACGTGAGTTGTTTATTTCTGCGTGGTTAACTGAATAAGTGGATATTTTAAGATATATATCAGATGTATGTTTTTGAAAGGAATTTCTTGAACAAAACTGAGAAAAATATACAGAGCATATGACCCCTTATGATATGCGACCCAGACAAGGTTTCGTGCTGTCGTCTGGTCACAGAATACGCGATGCGTGGCTTCAATAAGGCTAAGACCTGCTCCCCAAAAAGGGGTGTCGTCGATATGTCACTAAGGGCATCTGATGGAGTGAGGCTCAAGTTCAGGAAATTTTGGGAGTGTGAAGTACTATTTCAATGTCATTACTCCCAGGTCTATTCCAGTACCGGTTAGGGTCGAATCTATGGGTCAAATAGATCTGTTAAGGTCCCATCTATGGATCAAATAGATCTGTTAGTGTCCCATCTATTTATCAAATAGATGTGGTTGGGTTCTATTTATGGATCAAATAGATCTGTTCGGGTTCCATCTATGGAGCAGATAGATCTGTTAGTGTCCCATCTATGGATTAAATAGATCTGTTTGGGTTCTATCTATGGATCAAATAGATGTGTTAGGGATCCATCTATGAATCAAATAGATCTGTTAAGGTACCATCAATGGATCAAAAAGATCTGTTAGGGTTCTATCTATGGATCAAATAGATCTGTTGGGGTCCCGTCTAGGATCAAATAGATCTGTTAGGGTTCTATCTATGGATCAAATAGATTTTTTAGGTTTCCATTTATGATCAAATAGATCTGTTAGGGTCCCATCTATGGATCAAATAGGTCTGTTAGGGTTCCATCTATTTATCAAATAGATCTGTTAGGGTTCCAGCTATGGATCAAATAGATGTGTTAGGGTTCCATCGATGGATCAAATAGATCTGTTTGTGTCCCATCTATAGATCCAATAGATACTTCAGAAACATAAAATATGAACACGATTCCCTAACCTCTCGACATAAAATAACACAAAACGGTTTGAGATGCCGCCAAAATCAATCTGTCATTTAATCAATAAGACTTGAGAGACAATCAGTTCTTATTTTTAATCTTATTTTCATAATCAATTAAATTGATGAGGAACTTTTAAACCATCAAATATCTTAGAAAAAAAACCTATCTCACTATCTGGTTTGGTTGTGGTCACATTATTTATGTAGTACGTATAAGCAGGAATAACCTCGCGTAGCCCATCCCTCTCCAGGTCTACGAAAGACTTTGTTTTAAAAGTTACTTATCTATTAATTTATTTATCGAGTCATTTGTCAAACAATTAATGGAGAGTTTTCTGTGCATTTGGGAATGGAAACTCTCACGTAGGGTTACTCAGTCATAAGCAAGATGTTATGAGTTTTGTATATTCACTCCGGGAAATTATTCGAATGATTAAAATGACTTTAAAGAATGATTCAATGATGGAAGCCCAACTAAAAAATTTTACCCAATGCTTCTAATTTTTACAGGATTCCATTGAAAATGATGAACGTTCTGGAAAGCTTTGAACAAATAGTAGTGCTACTCTAAATGAGTAGTGTGTCCAGGATATCGGTGATTGATAATATCGGTAATTTATAGTACAAACATAAGAAAATCTGAGGATTCTGGGAATTGTTCGAAAAATATTCAATCATTTTGGATATCACCATTCTCCCCATCTTGAGCAGATTGCATTACTAGGTTCTGTTAGCCACTACTGCTGCACAAATCTTACCCCCAGCGTTAAAAGAAAAATATTTTAATTGGTGGCAGAGATTAAGAAGAACGCGATGGTGTGCCCGAAAGAAAAAAATTGCAGAATACTCTGAAAATTTTAAGAGAGGCAGGAATTAATTGGTGAGACCCGTAGATGAGTTATTTGAAGGGAAGTACGACGCTTTTACCCTAGGAAAGCTACTTTTGATATCAGGTTCAATTCCAGAATGTTGTTCAATTATATCAATTTGGCGATAAAATTAATATATGTATATGCATCAATAAATAGAAATAAAACCTGAAAAAGATATCATTCTATATTTTTGCAAATTAAACTCAAGAGAAATGTTTTTCGAAAGGAATGATTTCACATAGACTGGCGACTTTTACTTTCATCGATTTGAGGGAAATGATTTACTGCTTATGTTCTACAGAACACTTTGCAGATTGTTGCTTTGTTTAACTCTTAACTAACGGGTGCACAGTTTTTAAATGTACCCTCACAATCAGACGTACAGAGAGAAAACTAGATTTTACATCCAATGGTGTATTTACGGTAGACAGTGCGTCTGCTTTGAAAATCAGCATTCAACATCTTAGCTTCTTTTTATTTTTACCTAAACTCTGTGTGGAGTCATAAAAGTGTCTTTGTATTTCAATCAACTGTGATATAATGGGGAATATTTTGAGACCTCTCACAGGTTGTTCAAGCTTATGTATTCTGAAAATTGTTGTTGTTTCTCTTCTGCCATGCGTTTTAAAGATTAACAATTAACAATTGATTGTCATCCAATTTTAGGTTTTATTTTAAGGGACAAGTCATCGTGCTTAAAGAGTTTCATCTACTTTTGAGTAATGTAGTCAATCATTGCTTCTTTTCCAGCCATTTTTCAAATTCTTTAAGCAGCTTCTGTGGCATTTAAACCAAAATTAAAATAATAACAGCATAGTCTCAGAATCTAGACACTTTTTTTCCACCATTAAATATACGAATATTATATTCATCGGCTCTGTGTGGAGAGTGGATGCCATCTAGAGGACCAACTAAAAGCGATAGACGATAGGAACTGATGACGAGAGAGAGAGAGAGAGAGAGAGAGAGAGAGAGAGAGAGAGAGAGAGAGAGAGAGAGAGAGTCAAGAGAAACTGTTATCAACTCGATGATGATTACGATGATAATAAAATATCCGAAACAATGTGTACAACCTTTTTCAAAAATGGATATTTAGTAGTTCAATAGAGCGCTTCAAAAATAAATTAGGGAGATTAAATAATTATTTGAACGGAATTAGGTCGAACACTTTTCGAACAAGATATATAATAGAGATAAAGGATTTTAAGATAGGGATTAAGAATCTTGACTGGATTAGAAGAAAAGAAGAAAAATGAATAACATAGAACAACAACAACAACAACAGCAACAATTGGATGATATTCTTAGTGATAACTTCAGACAAATCCTAATCGAATCCCATGAATTAAAATCACTTGGAAGAGACAAAATTCACAATTTCTCTCCTGACTCGCCCATATCGGTACATTATCCTTTAACAAACATCATTTAAAACACAGAGAAAAACACTCAGTTCAAATGATGACATTCCTCTTACCAAAACAGATAATAAAATAATCGGAGAAAACAAATCAAAATAAAAACTATGCACCAATTAATTTTGTAAGAACTACGTATAAAATATATTGACCAAATGAATTTACTCCTTTCTTCACCAAAACAATTTCGTCTTTCAGCAAAAACGTGGCAAGAAAAACTCATGGATTTTTTGGAAAATCTCATATATAGATTACACTGAAGATTTTAAAATCACCTAAATATAAAAGATGTCACCCATTATTAAGACTTCTATTCACCGAATCATAATACTGTAGTGCAACACTCTCCTTGTTGTAATGGTGAATCTTGAAAAATAAAAAATATACTGCAAAAATTTTCAACGGATCTCTTTATTTCCCCTGTGGTTTTGTTTATTGCTTTTAAACAAACTTAATAATATTTCTATTTACAAAATCTATTATAAAACTATTTCCCACCACTTCTACGTGATTGATTTAAAGTTTTATGCAAAAATAAACAAGAAGGAGAATGGAAAACTGTAAAGAATTAGAGAATTCAATTCAAATTGTCCACAATAATTTCAGTGACATCAACTCGAACTTAACGAATTAGCACAAGATGCAGAAAATTACCGTCAATGAATAAAAGGCAACTACACCAAGGTGATTCCAGCCAGACTTTACCAGTCAAGAAAGGACGAAAGTAGAGGCTTTAGTCAATTAAAACTATAACTTCAAGATTACATCCATAATAACATTGAGTGGATAATAAATTGTTGGAATAATGGACATAATGAATATTTTTTTTTAAATCACGAAACAAATACAAGAAAGAGATACAAGAAAGTATAAAATTTTAAAATGATAACGATGTGTAGGCTGACTTACCTATTAAAATCGGCAAAAAAGAGAACAAATCTAAACAGGGAGTTGTCGAAAGTCTACCCGATAAATAGTAAAAGAAACTTCTCCATGACAAATAAACTAATCAAATCGCAAGAAAAGCTTAACCATCTAATTTACATGGACGACATCAAAGGTTTTGCAAGAAATAAAAAAAGAATTGGAGACTCTAATATAAACAATAAGAATATACAGCCAGGTTATAGGAATGAAAAGCAGAAAAATACAAATAAAGGAAAGAATAAAACTGCTAAATCAAGAAAGAATCTTGGAGAAAAGGACATTTACAAGTACTTGGGAATATTAGAAGAGAAAAAATTTTAAAAGAGCATCTCAGACGAACGAGGAATTTTCTGGAAACCGATCTCTGCGACAGGAATCTCATCCAAGGGATAAATACCTTGCAAGATATTCGGTGCCTTTTTTGAAATGGGCGAAGGAAGCATTTCAACAAATAGACCATCGGACAAGAAAGCTAATGACAGTACATAAAGCTTTACATCTGTGAAATAGCATAGATAGATCATACGTGTTAAGAAAAGAAGGAGGAAGAGAACTCACCAGCATTAAAGATAGCATGAATGTATCAATACGATAGCACGACGAAGAATGCATAAAGAAAGAAAGACTAATTACAGAGACCAGAAACATCTTAGGCAAAATTAAGGTCAAAAGAACAACAATAACTAGGAAACAGAAATTTGAAGAAAAACAACTGTATGGATATTTTAAGCGACAAACTGAAGAAATCTCACACAATAAGACTTGAATATGACTAAAAGGGAAACTTTAAGAGAGAAACTGAATTTCTTCAAATAGTAGCACAAAATAAGAAGCCATAAGGACCAACAGTGTTAAAACAAAAATAGATAAGACGCAACAAAACAGCAAATTTAAGTTACGTGGTAATTTATCAAAATAAACGAATGCAGCAAACTATGGCAAAAACAAAGTGTCAGATTAGACATGACTGGGTGGGAAAGGTAATCCACTGTGAATTGTGCAAGAAATTGAAATTTGACTATACGACCAAATGGTATATGCACAAACCAGAATCTGTCCTGGAGAATGAGATGCACAAAATTATCTGGGATTTGGGGGTATAAACAGATTACCTAATCCCTGCTAGGATACCCGACCTAGTGATAATTAACAAAAGAGAGAACCTGTTGAATAGTGGACTTTGCCGTCCCGGCGGACCCCAGAGTGAGAATAGAAGAAAACGGAATGAGAGACAAGTACTTAGACCTTGTCAAAGAACCAAAAAAAGTGACAGTGATACAAATTCTAATTGGTGCACTTAGAACAATCCTCCAAGGCTTGTAAGGGGATTGGAAGAGTTAGAAATCGGAGGAGGAGCTGACATCATCCAAAAATCGTCTAGAATACTGAAAAGAGTTCTGGAGAGCGGAGAAGACTTGCTATTACTCAAACGCCAGGGAAAAACAATCAACTAACGCTAGTGTAAAAAGTCACAAGGAGTAATATAATAATAATGAATGACTAATATAATAATAATGAATGACTAATATAATAATTCGAATAAACGTGAATTATAGAATGTCTGAAACTGATTAACATAATAGAACCAGTCGTAAACTTCATTAGAACAATAAAAGCTGTACAGTTGAATTAGCAGCAGAAGGACAAACCTTAGCACAGGTAAAAATCTAAAGACGGCTCTTCTTAAAGAGACTCGTTACCGCCACTATTATTACTTATAGCAATGATATCACAAAATTATATACCAAAAATTCCGAAGAAGGCTACAAATTTATAAAATCGCCGGAAAAAAAAACCTTATGTATATGGACATTATTAAGCTATTTGCCTTGAACTTAAAGAAGGAGATAATCTATTTGAATCTATAGCCAAGATTAGGAATGGAATTTGGGACGGAAAAATGTGCCATGATTATGAAAAAAGGCAGAGAAAGAATTGAAGGAGCTGCCTAATTAGAAAAACATCTGGAGAAAAAGAAAACTACGAAGACAAGGGAATAATTCAACCACAGCACTGTTAAGATCAGCTAGAATACTTATCAGTGTCCTGGACTTACAAGTGAATACAGGGTGAAACGATAAAATTGTCGTCCTAAAGAAAACAACAGTACAGCTTTATTTTAAAACTTTTATTGAAAAAAATCAATTCAGGTAACTTGATTATGTAGTAGAGCTGACATCTATTCAATGTAGCCGCCTTCAGCCTCAATCACCGTCTCGATACGGATCCGGAATGGGAGCATGCCTTTTCCACAAGCGCCGGCGGGACCCCGGCGAATACTTGGCAGATGGCGGCGATCAGGCTGGCTCTGGTGTTGTGGGGGGTCATGTTGGTGATGTTCTCGACGTATGACCAAACGAAGTAGTGCAGCGGGTTCAGGTCGGAGGAGGAGTGGGGCCAGTGAGAGAAGGGTACAAAGTCGTAGCACTCCTTCTGAAGCCAAGCATGGGTCTCTTTGGACTTGTGGCCAGGTGCTGAGTCCTGCTGCCACACCCAGTGTCTGCCACCAGCCACCTGATTGCACCAGGGGATCACCACACTCTTCAGCATATCCAGGTACACTTTGGTGTTGACTTTCAAGCCGACTTCGATGATGTGAGGTGGCATGATGTGGCCCTCACTTGAAACCATACCAAAGACCATAACCGTAGCCAGAAACTTTGTTTTCACCACTCTGGGCACGTCCCTGTTATTCGTAGCAATCCAGATTTGCATTTTGAGGGTGCTGGCAATGGTCCTGTTGTTATAACTTGGATCGGTAGAGGCATGAGTTTTACAGCGGCGCATCTCTGATCTCGCGCGTTGAATATTGTGTCACTTTCAGACATGATAGAAAGCTCCTATTGCTCTTGGGATTTGCACACCACTGGCTAACTAGTATATGGTCTGCAAAAAAAAAAAAAAAAAAAAAAAGTAAACCGGTTTTCATTAAACGAACATGGAATCATGTCGTCTTTTCTAGGGCGACAATTTTATCGTTCCACCCTGTAATAATGATAATAATAATAATAATGACATTAAATTATTTGCAAAAAATGAAAAAGAACTGGAAACTCTCATACACGCCGTTAGAATATACAGTCAGGACATAGGAATGGAATTTGGCATAAAAAAATGTGCCATGCTCATCATGAAAAGTAGCAAACGACATAGGACTGACAGAATGGAACTACCAAATCACGACATAATTAGAACACTCGGAGAAAAGGAAACCTACAAATACTTGGGCATCTTGGAGGCTGACACCACCAAACAAGTGCAAATGAAAGACACGATACGAAAAGAATATCTCAGGAGAACGAGAAAACTACTCGAGACAAAACTCTCTAGCAGAAACCTCATCAAAGGAATAAATACTTGGGCTGTGCCACAAGTCAGATATTCGGGACCCTTTCTCAGGTGGACCCGAGAGGAACTTAAACAAATGGACTAAAGGACAAGAAAACTAATGACCATGCATAAGGCATTACACCCCAGAAACGACGTTGACAGACTATATGTATCTTTAAAAGATAGAGGAAGATGACTTGTCAGCATCGAAGACACCGTTGACGCATCGATACAACGGCTCGAAGACTACATAGAAAAACACGAACAAGGACTAATTACAAACATCAGAATCGATACGGCCAACACAATAAACGAAAGAATGACAACAACTAGGAAACAGAAATGGAAAGGAAAACAGCTATATGGCCGCTTAAAACGTTTAATAAACAACATCTCACACCAGAAAACTTGTACCAGCGTCGGTGGTACATATACTAAAATCACATAATAAGCGAATGCAGCAAATTAGCACAGAATGAGTACAAGGCGAGACACGACTGGTTCGGCAAGGTGATCCACTGGGAAATGTGCAGGAAATTTCAATTCGACCATACAAACAAATGGTATATGCACAACCCGGCACTTGTCCTTGAAAATGACTCGCATAAACTCCTATGGGACTTTAACATACAAACGGATCACCTAATCCCGGCCAGAAGACCAGACCTCATAATAATCAACAAAAAAAAAAGAAAAGAGAATCTGCAAAATTGTCGACTTTATTGTCCCGGCGGACCACAGAATAAATCTGAAGGAAAGTGAAAAGAAGGATATGTACCTCGACCTTGCAAGAGAATTAAAAAAAGCTGTGGAACATGAAAGTAACGATTGTGCCAATTGTGACTGGTGCGTTAGGCACAGTAACTAAAGGATTATTAAAAGGCCTGGAGGACTTGGAAGTTGGCGGACGGGTAGAGACTATCCAAACGACAGCATTGCTGAGGACGGCCAGAATACTGAGACGAGTCCTGGAGACTTGAGGAGACTTGCTGTCACTCAAACTCCAGTGAAAAACCATCAGCTAATACTGATGTGAAAAACTCTAAAGGAGTAAATAATAATAATAATAATAATAATAATGTACAGTGGAGGCTCTAATTTACAAAACCAAAAGAAAACATAAATGTACATTGATGATATAAACCTAATTGTAAAAATTGAAAAAGACGATAAGAATATACAATCAGAATACAGGAATAGAATTTGACATAGAAAAATGTCATTCTGATTATGAAAAATGACAAAAGAGAAACAATGGAAGTAATGGAACTGCCCAACCTGAAAACCATCAGAAAAAAAAATGACGAGTACTTTGGAATTGTTGGAAACGGACACAGTCTAACAGAGATGAAAGAAAAAAAGAAAAACTACCTCAGAAAATTGAGTCGACTTAACGAAACGAAGCTCTACAGTAAAAATCTCATCTAACGAATAAACAACAGGGCAGTCCCTCTTGTAAGATACATTGGACCATTCTTAAAATGGATAAGTGAGGAAATGGACCAAGGACAAGAAAGTTGACGATTATGCACAATGTCTTATATCCGAGAGATGACATAGACAGACTGTATACGTCAAGAAAAGAAAGACGAGAACTCTCCAGCATTGTGGATAGTGTAGATATATCATTAAAAGGATTCATGGACTAAATAATAAAGAACAAAGAAAACCAAATTACTGCAGCCAATAGCATCATTGGCAACATGAGAACAAACCAAAAAACTACAAAAACTAAATGACAGGAATGAAAAGAAATACAACAGTATAGACATTTCAATCAACAAACTGGACATGACTAAGAAAGGAAACCAAAAGAGAGAATTTGAAAATAATCATTATTCAAGTCCTTGATCAATCAAACAATTGATCTTTTCTGTTTTGATTCAATATAATAATTCTATCTTATCTTCATACATGGACGTCTTCCATAAAATAAGCGAGCGAATCAGACAGATCTTTTTCTAGTATCGTGAAGCTTTGCTCATGACTATTTTCAATTTATTAAAGTTTGGTTACCTGTCCAAGAACGATTATTATCAGCTTATAGAACTATTGTTATTATTCTATGGAATTTAATTCTTTTGAGGAGATACAGTACTGTGTATATATATTTACTAAACCTCCCGCTGCCGCAAGCGGGATGTGATTCAAAGTCAATTTCTAAGCGGAGTGCAGCTGTTTTGAATTCAGAGTTTTCCTTCTCCTAGACTAGTTTCCATATAATTGCCTCGTCTACAATTTACTCATAGCTTGAGGAAGAAGAAGAGAAACGTAGTCTCGTAAAGTATTTCAACTTGGGTTGTCAAATCCACTTCCTACGACAAAGACCGTTACACCACTTGTGCCTTCCATTTTAATCGAGATAAACGCCACTTTTATAAATATTTGGGGGTCTACAGTAGATAGCGGACAATTGTTGTTGAGTCCGATCCTGACGAGGTGCCCATCAACTGTAACATTCTACTACAAATATTTACGGCAACAGCCAGACAGGACTTAGAAAGTTAGTCTCACAGATCATTGTTACTGAGTTCGGTCTTTGTCTATAAACAACAACAACAACAACAACAACAACAACATCAGCAACATACATGTCAGCGATCATATTAAGAAACACCACAAACCTGAAATCATAAATTAATTTGTTCAATTTTGGGGGATAAGTATTCTATCTCAGGGAGGTTACAGAGACATGCACTTAGTCAAACAACTGAAATATCTTGGCTTATATCTCGGAGAGTTAACTGTTCTCCTTATTTTCGCTTTTCTTCTTTTTTTTATCGATGATTGCTCATAACTGTCTCAATGTGTTATCTATCTATCTATCTATCTATCTATCTATCTATCTATCACAATGAGTTTTCGTTTCTCTTTCTCTCTATCTCCCTCAATCAATCACAGTGAGTTTTCACCTCTCAACTCTCTCTCTCTTTCTCTCTCTCTCTTTCTCTCTCTATGTCTAAACTATGTCAGCTTTTTTATATTACAGTCAGTTCATATTCTATACGATTTTGTTCTTATCTATCTATCTATCTATCCCACCGAGTTTTTATTTCTTTCTCTATCTATCTATCTATCTATCTATCTATCTATCTCACTCTCAGTCGCAATGAGTTTTTGCCTCTAACCCTAACAATGAGTTTTTTCATCTCTTTCTCTCTCTCTCTCTCTCTCTCTCTCTCTCTTCTTCACTCCCTCTCTATGTCTAAACTCTGTTGGCTCTTTTGTATTTCAATCTGGTTTTACTTTATGCGATTTTGTTCAT
>OY757934.1:1747863-1785363 GCA_963585895.1 Sepioteuthis lessoniana
TAGTTTGGACGGACGAATTAAACGCCGGGCCTTGTCTAATGCACTGTGCGATGCTGATTCAATTCAGCGCTTGAAAAATTTATTCGTCCGCTTCTCTCATTTGCGTGCTCCCTCATTTCTTGGTCGGTTGGTTCTACCCCGCTTCTCTCACCTCCCGCCTGCCAAGCTCCTCTGCAGAGACAGAGGTAGCAAAGCTAGGGAAAGGAGAGAGAGAGAGAGAGAGAGAGAGAGAGAGAGTTCTCAGAAGGAGAGACAAAATGAAAGAGAGATTGAATATGTGCAAAGCTAACAAGGAAGAGTTAGTGTGTTCATCGACGTCTTTTTTCTCTCTTTTTCTTTCTCCCTTTTTCTTTCTCTCTTTTTCTCTTTCATTTCTATTCACTCTTTTACTGCATCTCTCTTTCCTTCCCTCTCTCCCTCTCTCTCCCTCTTACAGCTTCACGTTTTCTTTTCTCTGAACACCAGCACCGCTGTTATAATTTACGATCGGCGAATGTGGGTCACTGGGTCTGTAGGTCGATCAGACGAAGTTATTTTCAACGCTGTGCACGAACGAAAGCCTAAAGTTGCACTGATCTCGCTATAGCTGATTCTCTCACTCCTTCCATCTTTCGTTTCTTCCTTTATTGCTATGTTTCTCTGAAGGAGAGTCGAGCAAAAAAGCTGGTACGAGTCGAGGGCGCGCCATTGGCTTGGCCCTTTTCTTTCTATATCTCGGTCGACTCCCTTCGTTTTCTCTAGAAATGATAAGGACACCTTTCAAGTTGTCTGAGGCTTGTTACTGACTTGCTCTGTAGTGGACATGTGCGCTCTCCATTTAGGATGTACGTACACGTAACTGGGTGTTGAAAATATCACTTGCACATACGCTCGATGTCAGAATCAAGAGCTATCCTCTTTAAAGTCAGAATTTGGCTGAAAATTTAGTAACCCCTTAAGGGTAGGGTTGAATCTATCGATATAAAATCTTTTTGAATACACATAAAAATAGCTCTAAGAAAAATTAGATTTGGTTTAATAAAAAAGTTATTGAAAAAAAAAAGTGCTAGCGCAGGAAATAAATGAAAATTGATGTCGCATACAATAAATTCGGTCATATTGGGAGGAGATATCAAACTGGGGCAATTATGCAAAAAGTCAATTTTTGTGCAAAATATTTCAAAATTAAGAACAAGTATTTAGAAAAGAAATGACAGATTCGTTGATATATCAGCACGTGTGCTGGACACAGTACGAACTGAACTAAGTGAAGAATATATATATATATATATATATATATATATATATATATATATATAGGGGATATATTAATAAGCTCGCAGTCTAATGGAATCAAAATTTATTTTTCACAAACTTTGAATAAAAGAAATAAAGGAGATAGAAATCGAAATAAAATAGGATCTCCACTAGTTTTCATTTTATGGATAAATTTACAAGTCAATATTTTAAAGAATTTAACCATAATTTTCTTAATGTTACTGGATGAGATGAATTCTGAATTGTAAAAACAACGGTGCGTTTGGAGAAGCTGAAATGCAAAAATAAGTACGCACGTGTGTGATGATAATAGCAACATTTTCACATTTATTATTATTTACTGTGTCAAAATCCTTGGCTAACACTTGTGAATTAAAGGTTATTGTCTTGATTATTTACAAGATTATTGGATAATTTGATTCATACGCACATAGGCAAATTGTTATTGTAGGGTTTTACTTAGTGGTGATGAGCGCAGTTCAAGAAACAATTAGCTTCACGAAATACTATGAAGGTTCTAACAATATGACCCAAGGATCTACTAGGTCATATGATAATTTGATTTAAAATATTTTATCCTAAATGATACAAGTCGAACATTAATAATAGTGAATCTGTTTCTCGCTGGATGCCCAAATTTCAGCTCCTCGTTGTAAGTTGTTGTATATTTGAAAATGTAGGAGTTTAACTGCAAAGATAATGAATCTGTCAAGACGATTTCGAATTCAAATTGATGATTCGGTGGAAGGCATGAAACCATCTCTTTCAGTAGGAAAAGTTAAAGTTGTTACCATCTAACTCAGTGTAACAATTAGTATCTAACTTGAGGAATAGATAGACACTCTTACATAACTCCTCTACTGAGAAAATTAATAAATTTCCAAGCGTCGTACCCAATAATGTACAAGCAGATGGAATCCTTGAAAATGAAATAGATACTGCCAAAAGACGAATTATTCGGAGAAATTACTTTTTCCTTCTGGTATATCAAAGTACAATTCACAAGAAACAATACGCATACAAGGGTGGATCAAGACGTCCGTAGCTTTACACAGATATCGGATAAATTTTGATCTGAAATTTCTTGGCCTAACTTTCGATATGGAATCTATGGAAAAGTATTGAATTAAAGGCATTTTACTAAGGAGGGGGATTTTCAGAAAAATATTTCTTCCCTAAAATAAGGCCCTTTTTTCTTCACTACGATTAGGATTATTTATGGACCCACGTATATATATATATATATATATATATATATATATATATATATATATTTGAGTAAGGTATGAAGTTTAATCCAACTGATATGTTGTATAAAGAAAACGGAAAGAAAAATACATATAAATGGGTGAGAAAAGATTTATTAATTCGTTAGTTTCACCGATGCTTTTCGACAGGATTGTTTAAGATATGAAATTAGGAAGATTTCGGGTAGAAAGGGTTTAAGATCATCTTCAGAGTATGAATTATGAATTTGAAATAGCCGTTTGAAACGAATACAGAAAAATATTCGAAAATATTTACGTCAGGAAGCGTAATTTTTTTAAACACGTTAAAAAGAAACATGGCGTCTGTAAAACACACACACACACACACACACACACATATATATATATATATATTAAATAAAATGGGATACTGTAAAAAAATTTCTAAAAAAGGTGGCGATAGCTGTAGATTTTGGTGAAAAAACTATGCGTCCTATAACATGTTAAAAACAAATTGCTGAACAAAAGAAGAGAATCGGAATCAAAGTGTAGACATATTAACAAAATTAATATGTATCATTTACCACCCGATTAATTTCATATCTGTTCTATCGATGGCACTATTGCTCTCTGTGTGTGTGTGTGTGTGTGTGTGTGTGTGTTTGTGTGTATGTGTGTGTGTGTGTGCGTGTGTGTGTGTGTGTGTGTGTGCATGTGTTTCTCCCGCGTGTGAGTGTCACGTGTGTTTCCATTTCAACACGTGTCATTACACCCAACTTATCTCGCTTTTCCGTCAAAGAAATGTATTCACCACATGATACTTAAAATAGCTGATTTCTTGCGTTCATAATTTGATAGTTTTCTGGATTTTATACTCGATATTCTGGAGTAGGTTCGATCACTTTTTCTCGCAACCTTTTTTCATTGAAATATATATATATATATATATATATATAGTGGTTGTTGCCGATAAGGGTATTGAAAATGGTATGTGTCCATCTGTTCTCATCTCCAAAACTTGGGATAAATAGTAAGGCAGCTTTAGTAAGACAACCACTCAAGGAGAAGGAAAACTCCAAATTCAAAACAGATGTATTCTGCTCGACAATTTTCGTAAACACACACACACACACATATATATATATATATACTTGGAGAGAGAGAGAGAGTGAGAGAATGAAAATTTAGAATTGTTTTAGTTATGTTTTATGGTATATAAAGCCTTGTGGGTTACTTAATGTTAAATCCTGTTTATACAGACACACACAAATACGTGCACACACACATACACACACACACACACACACACACACACACACACACACACACACACACACACACACACACACACACATACATATATATATATGTAAACAAATGGTTAATCTTGAATAGAATTATTAGTACTTGATAACAATACTTAAAACCATTTAACTGTGTGCAGACAAATGAGCTTTGCCTTGTTTAAAAATAATCTCACCAACAAACTATTTGCTTACAATTCATGTATACATATATATATATATATATAGTTAAATGGTTTCAAGTATTGTTATTTAACATTAGTAATTCTATTTAAGAAGTATTTCTCTCTAATGCAAGTAATTTGCATACATCTGCATGGTTTCAAATAACTAGTTATAATTATCCATTGTAAATGATTAAACAGATTTGACCCTAAGAGCGGTGGGGGGGCTAACAGGTACTGCCTCTCCGGGACAGAGTAGACGTGGAAATGATAGTCGTGAAGAGGTACTCAACATTCCCTAAACTCACCTGGACTGTAGCCTCACCATGAGATGCACTTTAGTATCATACCCAAGACACGGTTTCAGCGCTTGGATAATATTCATTTGTTCAAAGTAGATTTTTTACTAACAATTTTTGAACACAAAATGTGGCACAAGGGCGAAAGGGTGGGAGGGAATCTTAAATTTGACTTGCCACAATCACAGACACGTGCCCAACAATTTCCCGCCAATTGTTGTTGAGGCTTAGAATATACTGCATGTACTCTCTGCAGAAGGGTAGCACCCCATCAAAAATGGGATGGTCTGAGTATGACATTAAATTTCGTCTAATGGTGAGGTTCTAGTTCTAGTTCTAGAGATCTGGGGTGTTTGTCATTACTCCCAGATCAACTTTGACTCAGACAAGATAATACCTTTTAAAGTCCCATCTATGAATCAAATAGATCTCTTTCGCAAGCAAATGTAAATATGAATGTACGATTAACATGATTTCCTAAGAACTAAGTGATTGACATGCCGTTAAAATCAGTCAATCCACCAATTCTCAATTTTCCTATCACGATGACATCGCGTTTAGTGTAAGCACTTCTAAATTACATCCTCCAAACAAGAATCAAAATTCATTTTAATCTAGATGGGCAACATTAACTCATCTTTTCAAAAGCCCAAAATTCTTTTCTTAATCAGCAAGTTCCCGATCGAATCCTAATTCAGTCCCTCTTACTCGACACTTTCGCTGAAATCTGAGTGATAGTCTTTTTCTCTTAACCCAATTTTCACTTTTAGTTGATGTTTAAAAAATAAGGTTGGGAGTTGGTGCGAGAAAGACTCCCCTCCGTGAATTTTCTTCTTTCGCCTTATCCATACCAAAACTTTCATAATGCCAAGTAATCACAAAAAGACAAGAATTTCTGCTGTGTACACAAGAGACGTGCACAATGGGAATGCGATTGGGCAGTCAAAGAAGGCATGCTCGATCGACCGACGTCTTAACCACACATCAGGTAATCTGCGGATATCTCTAATCTTGCAGTGAAAAGTCTTTTGTCGACTCAGAGGGCACCTCAAATCACCCACCAGGTTAGTGAAGTTGCATCTGAAATCCTGGTCTCTTGGCAGAATTAGATTCCCATTTCTTGTATGTAGCGAAGTGGTTGTTCATTTGTCACACGGAAATTTGCAGAAGCTGCTGTGGGTGTTCTGAAACAAATGAGATCTTATCTGGGTCACATGACTGATGGTGTAGTCGACGCAGTAGGTAGCAATTTACGACTTTCTTTAACATAACATTTAATTTACAAAACATCGTGAAAGTATTTAGTTAAGATACATAAGGTGTCGAATCTTGTACCAATAAACTTATTCCCGCTTTGGTAGAATTGCTTTAAAACATTTGGATATTTTGGAAATCCTTTATCTCGTGGAATAATAATAATAATAATAATAATAATAATAATAATAATAATAATAATAATAATAATATATATGACCTTGACTTGAATATGGATTAACAGATACCATTTAATGATTGCGTTTTGAGGGACGTGTCAGTCCTAAGGTTTGAAATGTTGTTTGAAGATCAGTAACAAAACTCTTATATGACTTTCGTTTTAGGGCCATGAAGATATGTCCATTTTTTCTTTAATGAGGAATTAGCATTATTATTGGGTTGTTTTGGGGGAAGGTTAATGCTGTGCTCAGTCACCCTATTATACATTCTAGGACATTTAAGTAAGAATCATAAATAAGAAATTAAAAGAAAGGTTTCCAGAAAAGATAGTAGTATATAAAACAGTAAATGAAAGGATACGCTTTATAAGAGGCTCTAGCCAGAAAAATTGACTCAATGGTAGCCATTGCCCAGTCGGCTGGGGCTGTAGAATACACTGACTGTACTTCTGCAGAGGGGTAAGACCTCCCCCCCCCAACGAGTGTCCTGGATATGACACTAAACAATCTGATGGTGAGGTTCCAGCAGTGCTGGAGCTTTGGGGAATACGGAGTACCCATTCATTGCCATCGCTCCCAGGTCCACTCTGGTCCGGAGTGGTAGCACCTGATAGGGTCCTATCTATGGGTTAAATAGAACTAACAGCGTACTTATGCTAAGATGAATTGTCTGAGTAAACTGAATAGCTTGAAATAGAAATGTTTTTGTCAATTAAACCGTACTTACATTTAAACTGCATGCTTATGCTTAACTGAATTATTTCAAATAGAACTGTTTTTAATTAAAACTGTATTTACACTTAACCGAATTGTTACATATAATTGCTTGAATAGTTTGAAATAGAAATGTTTTTGATAATTAAACTGTGTACTTATGCTAAACTGAACTGTTTTCAATAGAACGGATTATGTACATAAAAATGGATTTGGCGTTAAATAACCTACAAAGGTCGATATGCCATAAAACCCACCAAACCAAACCATCAATGGTAGCCAGCTTATTTGAAAGCGGTCAAGTCATATGTATTCGAAATCAATACTATGATGGACGATGCTTGCCGATGCATGTCACCCTTAACTAATTAAATAAATAAATATTCTAAGAAAACATTTGTCCGGAGGGTTGGGTTCTTCGCAAAAGTCCGATATATCATCAACTACGACCCTTGTTAAGTCGACGAGGCCAACGCCTAACAGCTCAAAATGTAATCGACCCTTATTTGATGTATGGTGCACGAGGGCATCAATTACAAGACTCTGCCCCTCCCCAATAATTTACATGGCACCTGAGTTTGACGAAGAATTTTTACAAGCATATCACTCCCAACATTCAATCTCCTAGATGTCTTGATTAGAATTCCCTGAACTACTACGTCTGGAGTATCATTGAGAGAGAGAGAGAGAGAGAGAGAGAGAGAGGGAGAGAGAGAGAGCAACCAGCAACCCCATAATAATAAAGACTCGTTTAAGTCAACCATTGTGAACGTGATGGCCCACGGAAATGAGAACAACCTAAAACCGTATCGAAACGTAGAAATGTTGTTGAAAAATTTATATATCGAATATCTGCTTTTCTTTCTATAATTAATCATACTCAATTGAAATGAATATTACAAACAGTTATGAAAGTTTGAAACACAGAAATACAAATAATAACGATGAGGATAATAATGGGAGAGCAATTAATGGATTCAATTAATCGATATCTACTACTGTGATCGTGTTGATGAAAACCAGAGTGTGGATGTATGCATTTGCCAGTGAAATAATTAATCAATGAAATGTATTGATTTTTGTTTTCATGTGAATTCCATGGCATAATGTATTCGAAATTCACTATTTCTAAGCTACACTCTGCATTAATACTAAATGTTAATATGTACAAAATTTTATATATATATATATATATATATATATATATATATATATATATATATATATATATATATATATGTGTGTGTGTGTGTGTGTGTGTGTGTGTGTGTGTGTGTGTGTGTGTGTGTGTTTCCAACAGCCTAAAGAATGATGCGGGTTTTAATTTGGATACTATACGTGCACTGGGTCCTAGTCGATAGTTTTTTTTTTCTTACCTGTGAACTTATTGATCTGTTTATGTGATCATTTACTGTTATCTACCTATATCACCTTTTTCTTAATCTTGAGTAAATTGAAACACATTCAATGTGTTGCATATTCATATTCCATCAGTCTCTCTCTCTATATATGTACTAGTTGTACATGTAAAATACACGTATAATAATTACACAAATTTAAATCTATTTTATATTTCTAGTTTGGTCGTTATCAATTTTCATTTCTGTTGACAATCAAAAACAAATTTAAATGGAAAAAGTGAAGATTTCATTTTATGAAGTAGCTCCTTTTTCAATGATTTATAATTTATAATTTTTGAGAAATCTTACTTATTTTTTAGGTATGTGGTTTGATTTACAATAAAGCTTACATTGCCGGTTCACGCAAAGTTTAAGATTGATCACTTCATCATCGTAGCCAAGAATGTTTACAAAATCTATCAATAAAACAACCGGAAAATTGAAAATTTACAATAAAACAAAATTATTCGATTTCAGTTCATTTTCATTGATTGTTTCCCGTTTTTTACTTTGCAAATTTTTTGAGTGAAATAAAAAATTACCTCAACGTAATGATTAGACGTAATAAATTTAATAAAAATTCCGACACTAAAATAACTGTACATCCTGAGTGACAGAGGCGCCTCGGGTGGTGTAATGGTATACAAGTCAGACTAGCAAACTATTACGACTGATTTCGAGTCTCACTGAGTGCCCCATTAATACTGTTTTGTGCTACATCTGATAAATCTAGGTAAATTTTTATACCTCGATTGACGTATTTTTTTGCAAGATTAGCAAACCACTACTTGTGAGTCAGAGTCTTACTGGGTACTAATATTTGTTTTGCTGATACAATTTTTTGTTAAACCTAACCCTTAAAACAAACTGATACACCAGCTTTATATATATATATATATATATATATATATATATATATATATATATATATATGTTAAATATATCCTCCTCATTTTGCCCGAAAACATACCATGATGAGGTTGGCATGATATACCTAGACAATCTACAAAAGGTCGTGATATAGATTGAAAAACTAAACACTCCTTACATACATACGTATATACAAATACTATAAAGTACAAAACACACTCACTAAACCAAACATAACTATAATTATATTACTCATTTGAGAGTTTTTCACTCCAGCGTTACCTGATGGGTTTTCACTTGAATTTGAGCGACAGAAAGTCTCCTCAAGTCTCCAAGTCGATCTCAATAATAATGTGGTTTGGATGATCTCTTCGCGTCCTCTTATTTCCAAGTTTTCCACTCCTTTGGTGACTGTACCGAGCGCCCCAATTACAATTCGTATCACTGTCACCTTCATGTTCCATATTTTTTCAGTTCTCTAGTAAGGTCTTGGTACTAATCTCTCTTTTCGCTTTCCTTTAGTTTTACCCTATGATCAGCCGGAACGGCAAATTCCATTTTTCAGCAGGTTCTCTTTTTTTGTTGACTCTTACTAAGTCTGGTCGTCTGGCCGGGATTAGGTGATCTGATTGCATCTCAAAATCCCAAAGAATTTTGTGCGTTACATTTTCTAGGACGGATTCCGAGTTGTGTAAATACCATTTGTTTGTATGATCAAAATTCAATGTCTTGCACCTTACCCAGCCAGTCGTGTATAGTCTTATACTCTTCTTGTGCTAATTTGTTGCACACACTTATTATGTGATTGATCGTTTCGTCCCATAGTCTACATCAGCTACTCGGTTGCGTTCTATCTATTCTTGCTTTAACATAGTTGGTTCTTATTGCATTGTTTTGTGCTGCAGCCAGATGAGATTTAGTTTCTCTCTGTAAGGTTTCCCTTTCTTAGCCACGTTTTCTTGTGTAAGATTTCGTTTGTTTGTCGCTTAAAACGTCCATAAAGTTGTTTTTCTTCCCATTTTTATTTCCTGGTTATTTTTGTTCAATTGATGGTTTTGTTGTCTGTATTTTTTCAATTTAGCTGTAATCAATCTTTCTTTGCGCTTTGTATGTAATCTCCAAATAGTTGTATCGATGTATTGACACTATCTTGAATACTGACAAGTCCTTCTTCTTTTCTTGACACTTACAGTCATCCTACATCATCTCTCGAATGTAAGGCCTTATACATTGTCATGAGTTTTCTTGTTCTCTGGTTCATTTGTTGAAGTTCTTCTCTGGTCCACTTTAAGAATGGTCCCGAGTATCTTACGAAGAGGACAGCCCAGATATTTTATCTCATTGATGAGATTTCTACTATGTAGTTTTGTTTCGAGTAGTTTTCTTGTTCTCCTGGGTTATTCTTTTTTATTTTTTATTTCATCTCTACATATTTGATGGTGTCTGCTTTCAATATTCCTCGGTATTTGTAAGTTTCCTTTTCTCTAAGCGTTCTGATTTTTTCTTGATTTGGTAGTTCTGTTCCATTCGTCATGTGTCGTTTTCCACTTTTCATTATTAGCATAGCGGCACATTTTTCTATGTCAAATTCCATACCTATATCTTGACAGTAAATACTCACTGCCTGTATCAAGGTTTCATTTTTTTTTGCAAACAATTTGATATCTTCCATGTACATGAGGTGGTTGATTTTTCTTGTGATTCATGAAACTTCTCTCCGCTGGTGCATTTCCTAAGTATGTGATTGAGTGGCATCATCGCTATTAGAAATAGTAATGGTGATATTCCTCTTTGGATTTTCACTTCAGTTAAGCTTTTTTCTTCTGCTCTCTGTTCGATTTTCTAGTCTTCTATGGTATTTTCGATAAACTTCAGGACCTCGCCGGATATCTTGTACATTTGGGACTCTATTATTCAGCTTTGCAGAACCATATCATATGCCTTTTTGTAGTCAATTCATGCCATAGCTAATTTTTTCCGTCTCATTTTGCTTGATCATGTATTGATCAGTGTATAATAGCTTTCCTGTACCTCTGGTCCACTTGCGAAATCCTTTCTGTTGCTCGGTCAATAGTTTGCTGCTTTTGTAATCGTAAGTCTTTTTCCTAATTTGTGCTGTTAGTATTTTTCACATCATCAGTAGGCATGTTATGGGTCTGTAGTTGTTGTGGGCGGTTCCTTTTTTGGGTTCTTTTTGGATCACAGTGGTTTTTTCTTCTGTCATTCATTCGGGTAGATCTGTTTCTTGAAAGCATCTATTTATTTCGAGAGCCAGTCTCTCTTGAATAAAAGTGAACTTTTAAATCAATATCCTTGCATGCCATCATGGCTCGACGATTTCCGATTTAGTACTTTTTTGAGTGTTGCTCTGAGTAAGTCGAGGTGCATTTTTGCCTTCGGGGCTTCTTCGAGTGATTCTTACTCTTTCCCCGTGTTGTTTATCCATTCAGCTTTTTCTATTATGTTCCCTTCGTTCCCATATTTTGCTCCAAAATAATTTTGTTTCCTTGTCATTCGGTTGTTGGTTTGTCTTCGTGCATTCTTCCCCTAATTGCAGGTAGATTTTTTCGAATGTCCTCTTTTGTCTGTATTGTTTTATTCTGTCTCAATATCTTTTAAGCCTTCCTTCTTTCGCCAGTGCCTTTTGATTTATTTCCTCGCGTTGTATCTTTTGTTTTAATTGTTGTGTTACTTTTCTCCTTTGTCTCAACCCGTTTCAGTATTTTCCTTCTGTTTTATCAATTTTGGTTCTTGTATATTTCATATCTGCATTTCCAGTCGAATTTCTCATCAAGGTTTTGAGTTTCTGTTCGTTTTTATAGAGGAACACCAATTTTTTCGCAGACTAATTTTGCTCCGGCATAGATTAGTTCATTTAATTCCGTTATATTGTTCGTAGAGGTATGTGTTAATAATTCGCTTATTTTTCCGCTTCTACGTTGACTGTTTTCTAGTCTTAGTTTCTTTTAATCTAGACTTCTTTTCAGACATAATTCTCTTTAACCTTTCTATATTCATTTCTTCTTTATGCGTTAGTATTTGTTCTATGTAGTTTGAGTGTGTGGTGTTTCAATTGTTATTACTTTGCGTTTCAGTTTTGTTAGATTGTTCTTGTTTCTCTGTATTTGGTGAGTCGTTTATTGTTTAAGGATCTTATTGCTTTGATGCCCTATTTATTTTTTGATGTATATCTAATATTTCAAGGCCAGAAAACCAACTTTTCTTTATTATCATCCTAACTTGTCTGAAATCTTGCGCATTCTTCTTATTATTATTCGAATAATGTTATCGTCAGTAAAATGTTATTTTTTCACATAGATGCACTTATCTTGTTGGAGGACAAGCGCATAAATAACCTCCTCGAAGAACGTGGCATCAAGTTATAGTTCTTTAGCCAATTGTTTTATCCAGTAATTTTCGTGGGTAATGTTATGTCTCACTGACTTTGAAAAATCGAATCCCTCTCACTTGGTATCACCATTCTAAAATCCTGATGAAGGTTCATTAAAACCGGAAAGTTTAACGTTGACTTTCCTTCACAATAAATTCTTCACTTTTGATTACTTTGTTTTTCAATTTTTCTTTAAAAATGACGATGTAAAAAAAATTATTTTCAACTTATATTAAAAATCAATCAAATTTATCTTCTTCAAAATAGTCCCTGTGGGAAAACACACATTGGCAAAGACGTTATTTCCTGGAAAGAATGCTAGTTTATTATTGGTTTAACATAACATATTGAATGTTCTCGACATCTACCAAATAACGACTAGAGATCTGGGTTTTGATTTTTAAGGAAGTAGAAATAGTCACAAGGGCTTAGTTAAGGGTTGTGATGTTACAGGTATATTCTTTCTGGTTGAAAACTCGTCTGTTGGTATAGATGATTCAGTCAGCTGGAGCGATGGAATACACCGACTGTCTTTCTGCAGAGGGTCAAGACTCTTCCCCCAACGAGTGTTCAGGATATAGCGCTAAAAAACTGCTTATGAGGCTTCAGTAATACTGGAACAGTGAGGAATGCAGAGTACCCCTTTATTGTTAGGTCTACTCTGACCCGGAGTGGTAGCACCTGATAGGGTTCAATTTATGGGTCAAATAGAACTAAACTGTGTGCTTGTGCTAAACTGAATTGTTTGAGATGGGACTGTTTTGACATTTGTACTGCGTACATATGCTAAATTGAATTGTTTGAAATAAAACTATCATTACATTTATCTCAGTGTATTGCCCAGTCGGATGGAGCAGTTGGATATACCGGCTGCTTCTCTGCAGAAAGGTAAGACCCCTTCCCAAGGAGTGTCCAGGATATGACACTAAACAATCTGATGGTGAGGTTCCAGTAATGCTGGAGCTTTGGGGAATGCGGAGTAACCCTTTATTGCGATCGCTCCCACGTCCACTCTGGCCCGGATTTGTGGTACCTGATAGGGTCCTATCTATGGGTCAAATAGAACTAAACTACATACGTATGCTAAACTGAATTGTTTAAAATAGAACTGCTTATAGGTTTAAAAAGAATTTGGCATCTAATAACCTTCAATGGTTGATTTGCTATAAAACCAAACCATTGGTATAGAAATAATGAGACAGATTTTTTGTCATTGTTCAGAGATGGCATACTTGTCGTTGTTGTTTTTGTTGCTGTTGTTGTTGTTGTTTTCAGGTTGGTAACTCTAACTGAAAATCAATATTGATTCATTTTCATGCATTCTCACCTTCAAACGTCGATCAGGTTTAATCAGTCCTCACTTTTATTGCTTTTCCTAATCGATGAATTGACTGATCGAACAGAATAGAATTAATCTTCCAAAATCTCCCGGCCATCCAAAATATTTTTCTGGGCTACAAACCCACCAAAATAAAATTTATTTTTACAATTTGTATCCATTTTTTATCACACTGAAAATAATAATAATTCAAAATAACTGGATGTAAATTTCAAGAGGCAAACATATAATATACTTAATATTTCTTCACTTGTTCAAAGGGATCATTGATTTGCCGATTTTTGATCCGGATTGTAAACCTAAAAAAGAAAATTAGAATAAATTTTATCATTAAAATAGAATAAAATAAAAATCATAATAAAAAAAGAAATCAGCCTTAAACATTTTGAGGCCGACCTTGAATATAATTGTTTCGAAACAAATGTCACATTTCTGGAAACCTAATAAATATTTGCTTCTTCGTGTTCGATGGATATCAACCCTAAAGAGTTATTAAATGCTAAATCCTGTATATATATATATATATATATATATATATATATATATATATATATATATAATTTCCAGCTGGCTATATATATGTGTGTGTGTGTGTGTGTGTGTGTGTGTGTGTGTGTGTGTGTGTGTGTGTGTGTGTGTGTGTGTGTGAGTATGTAAGCATTTATCAATATATATATATATATATATATATATATATATATATATGTGTGTGTGTGTGTGCGCGCGCGCGCGCGCGTGTGTGTGTGTGTATGTGTGTGTGTGTGTGTGTGTGTGTGTGTGTGTGTGTTATATTGTTTATAAGCAAATAATTTGTAAGAAGCATTTCATTCTTAAACGAGCCAGAACTCATTTGTTTGTACACTGTTAAATCGTTTCGGCTATTTCTATTTATTGTTTGTGAAAAAGTTAAAAATGATTTCAATTGTTTTAATAATAACAAGAATTTAAAGTAAAAAATTGAACAGAAATGTTTGAACCATTGATGGAATCTTAACAAATTTCAAAGTGAAACTGAGAGTAATGAGACCGAAAAAAACTTTCAAGAGTAAGAAATGTAAAATTTATCAAGAACATTGTCATTATCGAACTACGATAATTGCTCACTCATTGGTCTTTACAAAACTTAGTCCAGAGCCTTAACGAGGAGACCCCGCCGCCGCCGCCGCCGCCGCCGCCGCCGCCGCACCCGACTATGACATCCGTAGTAAACGAGTACAACTCTAGCCGAATTATTATGTTCACTTTCGGATGAATTCGAAAGGCATGCACCCCCTTATCCCCCCCTCCAGCTATGAGTTAAATTGTACAACTATTTTCTTCTCGAAAGATCAAATAACCCTGGAAAGTTGATATGTCATTAAACAAAGAAAGCAAAGCAATCCTTAGTCTTATTGGTTTTTATTCCGTGACAGCCATCATAACGGAGATTTCTGTTTCGTTTACCACCAGATGGAAGCAGTGGAGGGAATAAATAATATCGTCGATTAAATATTCTATTAGTAATCTTATAATTTGGATAATGATATCATATTATAACGATAGCTCACTAGACTTTTATGCAATCGATTTAAAATGTTGCCCCTGTCTCTCTCTCTCTCTTTCTCTCACTCTCTTTCACCATCTATCTTTGTCTCTTTTCTCTCTCCCTTTCCTTCTCTTTCTCCCTGCCCTTCTCTCTCCCTTTCCTTCTCCCTCATTCCCCACTACTCTCACTCTATATTTATTTGTAAGATGTAATGGTTTTAGGGTACTTATACACCTGAGGATCGTGATCATGAAACTCTGAGTCGTGAATTTTTATTCTGTTTTGCACTTGATATGTTTTTTCATAATTGAAATATATTATGACATTACTCTGCATTTGTGCACTGAAATATTTTACAAATTAAAATACTTTTAGCGTTAAATTTCAATATATATATATATATATATATATATATATATATATATATATATATATATATATATATATATATAGGCTTGTTTTGAAAATAATTACTTTTTAAATGTTTAATAAATATTTACTAAATAACCTAATTTGCAGAATGTCTATAAAAATAAAAAAATTAAAAAGCAAACGAACAAGCAAACAATATAATTTGAAAAATATACTAAAAAAACTGTTTAACATACACCCACAATACTTAGTTTTGTGGATAAACATTTGAAGTTTATTATCAAGTTTCGTTTGCACTCGACCTTTTTGGGTGCCAAAACTATAGCTTTTGAGAAGGCATTTTGCTTGCTTGAATGAGACAAATGAAATTAGTCTCACTTTAAAAGTAAAAAGAAAAAAAAGAACAAGAAGTAGACGATATCCTGGAGAAACTATTCTGGATGCAGATTTCGTCGATAATCAAGCGCTTCTTGTAAATACATTTGTGTGAGTTGAATGTCTACGGCATAATTTGAAACAAGCGGGAAGAGACTTTGAAGTGAATTCAGATAAAAGAGAGTTCATGTGTTTTATACAAGTTGGTACCATCTCCATATTAAATAGCTCACCTTTGAAATTAGTAGACCATTTCACATACTTCGATAGCAATATCTCATCTACTTATAGCAAATGTCAACATGCACATTGGATAGATATGGACTGCTTTCGGCAGATTATCAGTCATACGAAAATCTAATCTCTCCGATAAAATAAAACGGGACTTCTTTCAAGTCATAGCCATGTCAGTACTATTGTATGGCTGTGTAAAACTACCAAGACTGGCTGTTCTCCTGTGTATTCCTACACATGGACACATGAATGTCGGTCGGTCAGCAAAGACTTACATTCATCAGTTCTGTTTGGACACTAAATAACATCTAGAGGACCTCATAATATGATAGGGACGGATGATAGAGAGAGTAAATGGAATACGTGCTGTCAGCACGACGTGATGATGATGATGATGATGATGATGATGATGATGATGAAATTTGTTTCTCTCTGACTCCGGCATTTTACGAGAGGATTTGGTAAATACTCGCCAAGATAATCCAACTATGACTGATTCAAGAAATAAGAAATCTACAACAAACAGGATATTTGTGTAATGGTTTGGTTTAATTTGTTTGGCTTTTATGGCATATCAACCCTTTCAGGTTATTTAATACCAAATCCTCTTTATACGTAAGCTATAATTTGTAAACGTATAGTCAGTAGATAACATTTTAAAACTCATTCAGACTTTATTTGTTTGCACACAGTTAATGATTTGATTGTCAATAGTTTGTGGGTAATTTTATTTTTAAATGAGTCAGAGCAAATTTGTTTTCACACAAGTATTACTATTATTGTCACACAATTAAATGGTTCCAAATATTCTAACACAAATAGTTCTATTTAGAATTAATCATTTGTTTGCAGTAACTGAAATGGTTTCAAGTATTGCTATCTAACACTAACAATTCTATATGAACGCACAGTAAAAGAGTTTCAAGTATTGTATGGATTACAACCAGTTCAGTTAAACAACAATCGTTTGTTTACACACAATAAAATGGTCAAACTTCTATTTTTAACAATTCGATGTAACATTAGTCATTCGTTTGACCCAGTTTAAAGGTCAAACAGTTCTATTTGAGTCTTAGGTAGGAGCCTATCAGGTGCTACCACTCTGGAATAGAATGGACCTGCGAGCGATGGCAATGAAGGGGTACTCCGCATTCCCAAAAACTCCAAGGGGCTGGAGCCTCGCTATCAGATGGTTTATTGTCATATCCAGAACATTCGTTCGAGTGGGGTCTTACCCCTTTGCAGAGATGCAAAGACCTTCTGTATCCGGAAAAATAAAAATTGGAATGTTAACATCCTATGCCGCTTACAGAGATCTACAAGGATTGATTGATTGATTGATTAATTTTAATGATATTAACCCGTCTAAGGTTATTCTATGCCTCGAGGTTAAGGAAGCGATATTATTGTAAGTTTAGATTTACATTTTTATGTTGTTCTTTCTTAGGAATATTTCTTTTTTTTTTTTTGCACAAATCGTCACATCCTCCCCGCACGCGCCTGAACACCGGCGTTAATGTCTGCACCTACCCATGCACTAAGCCGAAAGGTTCTCAGCCTAACTAAACCGAAGGATAAGATATATAAAACGAAAAATGATAATATAAAAAAAAAATCCTTCCGCAATTATACTACACAAACTGCAGTAAATCTTTAAGTCTTTAAATGACCATGAAAGATCATATTTCGAGATTTCTAGGTAGAAATATTTGGGCTTTGCGAAGATGATTTATTGATGAAGAGTTTAATTTTTATTGATGAGTCGATTTTAAGGTACACTAATAAACTTCAGGTGTTTCCGACAATTTATTTATCGTGAGTGTGTCATTATCTTAGATAGTTATTTGATATCCCACGATAACACTATTATAAGTTTCTTGTCGAAGCTGTTGTTATTTTCCATTTAACACCTAATATCTTCATATATTTTTTATATAAATGTGGAGGAAAAAAACCCCGAAAGTCTTCATAAATTACCGGCGATTTTCTGTGAATCGTGTATCTTTAATAGTATTCTAATTATAATTTTTGAAACTGTCTATTCCTTTGCAGTCACCTGATATGAATATGTACACGAGCATGCATGTGCGCGCGAATGTGTGTTTGTGTTCTCGTTTTAAACTTCGTTTTTGCACAAGGCTACAAGTATTTGAGCGCCCAATAGGAATCGGATCCAGTATAGTACGACTATTTTGCACGGCTAGTTTATTAACTATTACGTCACACGTATCCATCCAAATTTTTATCTTTTACTCAACTTAAACAAATCTGACACAAACTCGAAGCGAAAGGTGATCTTCAAAATTACCTGCATAAATCTGCCAGACTAGCATTGTAAATCTACCGGCCACAAATAACTATTTACCTATCTCTGACTGTTCATATCTATCTATCTATCTATCTATCTATCTATCTATCTATCTATCTTGTGTATGGACTGACAGACAAAAGTGGTTATACCAATCTGGTTAGTCCAATCTGGTTAGACAGTCATTTCGATTAATGATATATATATAGATAGATAGATATTTTAGAAAGAAAAACCTTTCCTAGTAGAATAGAGACAGAAATATAAGATCAAGGATATGTTTTCGCCTAAATCGGATATAACCAGATTAAGGAAGCTATATCATAGTATTTCTTTTGATATTCTCTAACTCCAGAAATAAGATGACTTTTCTGTCCAGAAAACAAGAAAAACTCGCATAGAGCATACTTTTGTGAATAGGGGGTGCGGGTGGAATGCTGCACTCGCATAGCCCTATTTCTTTTCTAAAACTGCTGATTAAAAAGCGTCGAGACTATTCATCAAAAATAACCAGATTTGTCATTATCCCGTTTAGACAAACTTTAGATGTCTGGGCATCGCCTTTTTATTACATAAGTTGTTCAGCTCTTCACACATTTTCATTTATGTTTAAAATTAAAACAAACACAAAGAAAAATTAAACCCTCATAATGGATAATTTTCAATCGCATTTCGTATAATTCAAAAAATGCATTTTTAACTGAGGATATTGGGCGGCGCTTGTAGTGTAATGGTTATCGTAGTAGAAAATGGAGTCGGCTATATAAGTTCTGAACAAAGCTGTTTGCATTTCTATTTACCCTTGAGAAAAATGAACCCAATTATTCTTTCTTCAGCTCTGAGTAAATAGTAGGGAAGACAGAGCTCTTTAATCTTGGTATGGCAACCAGTCAGGGAGAAGTAAAACTCTAAATTCAAACCAATTGTAGATCTAGAAAAAGGATGGGCTTCGCCAGACTGTTCCTTCCTACATAAGTAGCATTTGCACGACCAAAGGTTAAACGATCAGTATGCGACTGAATGTTTCTGCTGCCTTAAAATATTTATGGCTTTTATGTGTGTGCCTATTTGATTATCATTTGCTTAAATTTGTTGAAACATACTTTTATAGAGATCTAATCACGTGGTCAGATCTACTTATTACGAACTTTTTCACTGAACGTTTTTCAACTCGTAGCTGTATATATATTAATGTACTCTGTAACGAAAAAGTTACATCACAGAACTCCATTTTGTATAGAAGACATTTTGGTTCTATAGTGATGGTCAATAAAAAACATATCTCACAGATCATTGTTGGTGTAGTGAATTCAATCCCTACTCGCTCGACTAATCAAATAAACATCCATATATTTGCTTATTGAGCGAAATGATGTACAAGCTAGACAGAATATTGTACAGTGAATTCGATCTTACTGAGTTTTCCTCTCAATTTGTGACTCTTTTGGTAAAACTATTTCAAAATGTATATATGCTTAAAACAATTAGAACTGATTGTTAAATATCAGAAAGTTTGCCAACTTTTAACAATTTGTCTTGTACATACAAATTCTCTAACAAACATGCCTCCTAAATTAGACGCACGCAGTTGCGCTGTGTTTTTCATATAACACAAGTCTATAATAACATTTCTCCATGAATGTGTGTAAGTGTTTTCAACTAATTTTGCAGCACTGATTTTGAAAATGTGGCCATCCATCTCGAATAATTTTCGTGCGGTGGAAATACTGTATATCTGGCAAAATTAAAGATTTCCAAGGTCTTGTTCCTTCCGGATTATACAATGAAGTGAAATGGAATAGCTTTGTCTGAATTTCAGGTTGAAAACGTGACAACTGTTTTTTGCTATGCAAGATTTTCTGTTTCTGCTTTGATTAGATGATTCAGTCGTGTAGTTTGAAGATATTTGAGTTTTGACAATGAATTTGTGTATTTCTGTTGTTTTTTCTTTTGGAGAGTGACTATATTAAACTCACTTTTAAAATACAGTACGAAGTGTATTAAAATTCAATATTAAAATTTAGAATTTTTCTCTCATTTCAATGATTCTGCCTCAAATATTTTAGATTTGGTTTAGTTTCTTCGTTTAATTGCATATCAACCTTCCTGGGTAATTTAATGCTAAAGCCATTCTTTTTGAAAAACATCAGTGCAACTATTTAACTCATAGCTGAGAGAATAAGGGGTTTCAATCCTTTCCCTAGGGGTATTAGTCCGAAAGTGAACGTAACAGCTAGAGTGGAGTTCGAACTCGATGACTTCGAGGCTGCACCCCTCCCACACATGATATTTCACAGATATTTGAATTTTTACTAAAATTTCAGGATGATTAAAATTTTCTAAGGTTATTGAATTTATTTTATTTGAATGAGTGATGTATGGGGATATCTACTTAAGTTTTTTCCTATGAAAATTTTTTCGCAGCATACATAAGAAAAAAACTTCACTTAGTATCACCATTCATTAAATGAAATGAATTCAGTAACCTTGGAAATTTTTAATCGTCTTTGAAATTTTTGGAAAAATTGGAATCAGTCTCTGTAAAATCATAAAATAAAAATTGATATATGAATTTATAAATACGTTGAAAGTTTTCTGAGAATGTTGTTAATTCATAAGATCTTTATCCAATTAGCAAGATTCACAGAAAACTTTCATCTTTTATTTTTATGATTTTAGTAACAACAAAGAACACCGATTTGGGGAAAAAGTTTTATTTTCTGCGGCATAAATAGTAGTTTTTTTAAAAATATGTTGTGGTTTACTATAGCAAAACATCCTTTAAAAAAAATGAAATAAAATTCTAATCAGCTCCTCGAAATTATTAGAAAAAGGTTAAATATCTCTTTTTCTGTAGAACTTCGAAAAATTTAATTTTGTTTTAATTTTGTAAACGAGCAGTATTTTAAAGAAAATCTACATCGTCTTGAGAATTTTGTTCCGGGTAATTTTTTATGATACGAAATCATAAAAATTCCGAAAAAACAAACCGCCTCTAGATTAAATGGTCAAACTATTCAACTATTCTATAATTCTATAATTCTATAATTCTACTTTTTTCTTTAATAATCCAATTTCCACTTTGATGGGAAGAAAAGAATTTGATGAAAACTCATTTATGTGCATTTTACATGGAACATGCACCAACAATTTCTTAAATAAACTGCAAACATTTTTTTAATCTTTAAAATATTTTCAAATTAACTGCAAAAATTACATCGAAAAATTTAATTGTAAAGATTCTTAAAACTAAACTTAGAGGATTTTTACATAAAATGAATCTGTAACATTCTAATTTTCATTTTAAAGACTTTATAATTCGTCTGATCCTCACTTTTGATGTAATATGGATAGTTTTGATATTGAAAGACACCTCTTACGGTATACCTTAAATGCTTTCTTAAATTAATATAGAATTTTGCTGCCAAATCGCTGGAGTAACAATAAAAATAACAGAAAATAATGTTTAGTTGTCAGAAGAACTGTTAGAATGATAATGCCTATTTCGTATTTTGGCTTTTTTTACCTAAAGGGAATTGCAAGTATAAATCAAAATTGATGGAGCAGGCAGTTTATCTGAGGCCACTTTTCGTAAGTAAATATTTTTATCTATTTAATCAAGTTTGGCTTAGTCTGATAAAGAAACATAATTAAAAGGCAACTAGGAAAATTTGCTCAATGAGAGAAATTTTCAAATTCATTTTGGCATACGTTAAAATAATGAAACACACAGTAAGGTCCGAACACTTGACTGCTATTGCTTGTAATATATTCGCCAAACTTAGTAGGGAAGCATCCACTGGCCATGACGGCGAAATTTAAAATACACTGACTGTAGCCCCTGCAGAGAGGTAAGTCGCCACCTCCAAAAGGATGTCCTGGGTATGACATTAAACTGAATCTGATGGTGAGGCTGCAGTTCAGGAGCTCTGGCCAGTGCAGGGTACCTCTTCATTGCCATTACTTTCAGGTCCACTCTGACCTAAAGTGGAAGTAGCTATTAGGAAGCTCATCTATGAGTCAAATAGAACTGCTTGAACACTATTTGTGTTTGATAGGAATTGTTTTATCATTGCAAAAAATCTCTTAAGAAATCACACAAAAATAAAAATCTATGAATTTTTTTAACTGCCAGGCGTAAAATAATCCCAGACGGTTTGACAAACCATTAAAAAAGAAGCAGCCGCTTGCAATCGAATTTCTCATATGAGAAAAAGTCTGTGATTAAAGTCTCGTAAACACAAGCGCTGCGACTTAAATTTATATTGGATTTTCCAGCAAAAAGCTACATGAGCAGAGCTCTGGGTGAGAATCAAATTCACTCGACAAATAGTGATTAATGAAACTAGATCATTGATGAATTCTTCATTGTGGATATTCTAAATATTTACCAAGTAGAACTTGTAAAGGATCACAGTAAGTAGAGGTATATTTGTAATGGAAATGACTATATTAGATTGAATTATCGCACGGTTTCAAATTCTGACTGGCTGATGTCATTTTATATTGAAGTGAACCAAAATCTTACAGTGCTTCTCCTGTCACCTATTATATCATCAATGGTCTTATAAATTCACAAAATTCAAAAAGCAAATAGTTTGTTATGCATGAATGCTATAAACATTGTATATGTTAGAAATGCGAGACTGACTGTTAGAGCGAAAGGGTTTGGACGACTTGTTTTAGAGTAATAGTCGGCAAATTTATCTCGTACGTTGTTACTTATGTGTAAAAATTAGTTTTATGTCAGAACCAAACTCCACCAAGCTACATTCAAAGTACTTTGCAGTGGCGTCAGGCTTAGCAAGTTGATTTGGCACATCAATTAATACTTACTAGTTAGTTTCTACCTCTTACTAGTGACCCTATTTTAAACCTGAATTACATTTACCGAATATATTTTTTGTACTGACTACCAATAAGGTGTTCTGTTTGGACGGACACCGACTATTTGTGCAGCATTTAAAATCTACATATCAATCTCTGAGCTGCAACGGTCATTTTGAAGCAAAAATATTTTGTCATTTGAACTATTCCCATTGGACATTTGTCAATTTTCCTTATTCTTTTTTTTTTTCTATGTTTGTTATTGAATGGTTAGTTGTGATTGCTAAGTTATAACATACTCATGTATAATTGATAAATACCCTTTTTTTCTCAATAAAGATTGTGCCAAAGTAAGCTTAACCCGATGACTGCATAAAACCAGGTTGTATAAGTATAAACTATTTTGTATGTTTACATTCATCTTGCGTAGTGATATATGCAAGAGTAATTTTTCCTGAACATTTTTCGAGCGGGAATATTCAGGGAAAAAAACTATTCTCAATGCTTTAATTTGTTCTCAGAAATGATAGGGATTAAAATATGATCATTTTGAAACTCTCTCTCTCTCTCTCTCTCTCTCTCTCTCTCTCTCTCTCTCTCTCTCTCACACACACACACACACACACACACACACACACATTGCTAAAAGATGAAAAAAGGGATTAGACGAATGGAATATTTCTTTTATTTTTATTCTCAACAAATTTCAACCTTAGGTCACGGTCACGAGAAAAAGTTTTTGAGACAAGAAAATTTTAAAAGTTTTTAGAATATTCTAAATAATGATGTAATAAAAAAGAGATGAAAATGCACTAGTGAGGTAGCATATCCTTTGTTGAATAAAAATCATTTTTGGTATCCAAGTGTCTTCAACTGACTTTTGTATCAGTTGTTGACCTATATATCTAGTATATGAGCTCTTCCTTTCGGAGCTTAAGCATGGTAGAGGTGCGTTTCAAATTAGCTATATCTTTATTTGTTTGTTTAGGTATTAATGAATTACTTTCAAATCTGTCCAAACTATTTCAAAGCAGCACCATTCAATTTGCTCTTAAGCCCATTTGGGGTCAGTGTTTGTAGATGTTTTATAAATCTATAAATCTATCTTTGAGTGTTTCTATTATTGCCGTAATGTTAGCAAGTTTTTAAAGTTCTTTTTATAATGGTGAACGTTGCCTCAGTGTTAAAATCCAACCCATTTGAGCAGAAATGTTGTTCTACTAGTATTAGTTTGCTGTAGTCTATAGATTTGATTTCACAATATATACACACACACACACACACACATATATATATATATATATATATATATATATATATATATATATATATATGTCTATGCTTGTGATTAAAATCTTGGTTTTACTTCAAATATCGAATAAGATCTTTGCAAAGTAAGGCAATGTTCCTTAGATCAAAACTACTTCTATTAACGTGTAAACAAAGTCAAGAAAAGAAGTTTACATCTGAGCGACAGATGAAATTCTCACAAACTGTTGATCAATGATAGGAAATATGGGCACTAAAATCAATGTCGGATTTCGTTTGTTTAGACAGAAAATGGGTATCGTTAAATTTCCAGAACACGAAAGACTTTTAGCTAATAACCTCACTGCTATGTCGTTATTACATATAAATATATATATGTATATATATATGCATGTGTGTGTGTGTGTGTGTGTGCGTGTGTGTGTTTGTGTGTGTGTGTGTGTGCTAGAGTTCAAATATTTCTAAGTTGCAATAAATTTTGTAGTTTTGCAGTACCCCAACACTGTCGCCATGAATTCATCCAGGTTGCAGTACCCCAACACTGTCGCCATGAATTCATCCAGGTTGCAGTACCCCAACACTGTCGCAATGAATTCATCCAGGTTGCAGTACCCCAACACAGTCGCAATGAATTCATCCAGGTTGCAGTACCCCAACACTGTCGCAATGAATTCATCCAGGGTGCAGTACCCCAACACAGTCGCAATGAATTCATCCAGGTTGCAGTACCCCAACATTGTCGCAATGAATTCATCCAGGTTGTTAACCCAGTCGGCGATTGCATCTCCTGCTGAGGAGTAACATCCCGGCAAAAAGGGCGTCCTCGATATAACAGTAAACTGTATCTGGTGGTGAGGCTCCAATTCTACAGATCTAGATAGTGTGGGGTATATATATGAGTGTGTGTGTGTGTGTGTGTAAGGTATTTATTGGTATTAAGTCTGAAAAAAGTCCATATCTAATAATCAAATTCTACTCTAGTGAGACTATAGGGCTAACCTCCAAAGCAAGACGACCTATATGTATTTATTTTGATTACAACGTTTGGTAACCCAATAAATACTGAACTCATATTTGCTTGCTTTACTTGTGTCAGCTTTCACTCTGGTCGGGTTGAACCGGCTTCCTTCCGAGCAAGTACAGCATTTCGAACCATCGCAACCCACGTTCGCTGATCCCGAGCCAGGTCACACGAAATGGAGAGCCAATCGCGATTCCATTGCCGAAGACCAACTACTTGGGGACCTGATAGTGCTGCTAGGTCATCCTTGATTGTGCTGGCCCACGTCTTCAGCTGCCCACCGACACGTTTTCGCCAATTAGGAAGAGAAGCGGGGAAAAGCACATCGTGGATGAGCCCTCCCTCTGGGCGTCGAGCTACGTGCCCGAACCATCGGAGACGATGCTGGAGCAGGACGGGTGGAAGAGGACGGAGGTTCAGGCGACGACATAGAGTATTTTTGGGCACACGATCGATTCGGCGGCATCGTAGAATGTAACGAAGGCAATCGTTGTCGAACACTTCAAGTTTTCGTAGGTCAACCGCTCTAAGTGGCCACGTTTCGCAGCCATCGAGGAGGATCGTCTGGACAATGGCTTGATAGATGCACCCTTTCGTAGCCGTGGACGGCATTATTGTTGAGTCGAGATAGACAAAAGACTGCACGTCCTCCAGATTGACCCCATCAAGTGTCAATGGCTGCCAGTTGACTGGACCCACCAGAGATGGCATAACGTTGGTCTTCTAGACATTTATGGTCATACCCACACCCCGGGCTACAGCTTGCACCCGGTTGAGCGCCGCCTGCACATCGTCGCTGTTCGACCCGACCAAGACGATGTCGTCCGCGTAGGCCAGATCAGACACCCTGACATTCCGACCAACCTCAATCCCAGCGTAGTCCAGAAGGGCTATGTCGAGGATGTAGTCGATGGCCTAGTTGAAGAGGGTAGAGGATAGGGCACATCCTTGCTGCACACCATTCTTCACCTCAAATTTCTCCGACTCCTCACCATAAGCCCGTATACGGGCTCGCGTCGACTGGTAGTAACCCTTGAAGGAGTTTTTCGAGCATGCCATCGGCCCTCGTGATATGCCAGAGTGAGTCCCTATCAACTGAGTCGAATGCAGCTGCAAAGTAGACGAAAAAGAGGACCGTTGGCTGTTGGTATGCCCAGCGTTGTTCGAGGGTGCGCCGCAGACTGAAGATCTGATCAACACAGCCTCTGTCTGGACGGAAGCCACCCTGAGACGGGCGAGTTCGCAGATCATGGACTCTTTGAAATCGTCGAAGGAGAAGCACTGCAAATGCTTTAGCTACCACATTGATGAGACTAATTCCCCTGTAATTCGAGCAGAGTTTCCTATCACCCTTTTTGAAGAAAGGTAGCAGGATGACCTCCAATCTGAAGGGTAGTTCTCAGAGAGCCAGACCGCGTTGAAGACACGATGCACCCACATCTGGTATGGCTTTATATATTTCTGCAGGTATACCGTCCCCACCAGGAGCCTTGTTGTTACGCAGACGGCTCAGAATATCATGAACTTAATCTACCGTTGGGGGTGCAGTGTTGCAATCGTATTCATAGTTTAGTTCAGCTGTCACTTCTGTCGTCGGAGTTGGATGATTGAGCAGCTCATCAAAGTGCTCTTTCCATCGATTCAGCCGCTCACTCAGACTTGCTATGACAGCACATTCATGAGAGCAAAGCGTCTCACTCAACCCTGAAGAGCCACGACTTGCCTGTTCCACCATCTGGTAAAGTTTGCAAGAATCACCACAGGCTGCTGCACGCTCAGTCTCTTCGGTGAAGGAGCTCCAGTGCGCATTTCGGTCAGCGCGATTGGAGTAAGTCGTAAGGGGCCGTAAATCACGAAAGTTCGCAGCTCCTATAAGCTGTACTACCCTCGCCTTTTCCGCTTGCTAAAGGCTTTCCCAGGTGATCCAGTCCCGATATCGACGACGGATGACGCCAAGATGGCTATGTGCCGCTTCGACGGTAGCAGATTTGAGGGCCTGCCATTCAGTTTCTTGAGGGTCTGATCTTGGCTGGCGGAGAGAGAACCGATTGTAAAGTTCCAAACTGAAATGCGCACCCGCGCCTTGCTTCAGATTGGCGACGTTGATTCATTTCGGGATTTTGGTGGATATTCTTGCCTGCAGTCGTATACGGAGGCTTCCGCGGACAAGTGTATTATCTGATCCATGCTCACTGTCCGTATCTGTACCCTTATAGGCTCGAGAGTCAGCACGGAGCTTGCCCATCTCGCTTGCACCAGAATGTAGTCAATCTGGCTGGATGTACGACCGTCATTGGAGCGCCAAGTGACGAGATGACGTCGAGGGTGCTGGAAACGAGTGTTAGTTACCACAAGACGATTAGCGACTGCAAAGTTGACCAGGCGGTCGCCATTGTCACACCGTGTGCCGTGAGCGAATCGTCCGAGAACATGTCTGGTGTTTTCATCCGCTAGTACGGGCGTTCCAATCCCCTGGTACCACTAGGAGATCAGTGGAAGGGGTACGATCTACAACTGGTTGTAGGTCGCGGTAGAAGATGTCCTTGTCCTCCCCTGCAGCATTCAGGACTGAACTCACTACACAGTCACTGACAGTTATCTTCTGGTGAAGTACTTCATAGATATATATTATAATTATGGTACAAAGGCATATCTGTGAGACGCTCACTAATGAGTAAACGCGTTACAATTAACGATTTATTGTGATGTTAGATCGTTAACCATTGCACAACGGAAAGGTGTATGGTGTTGAGGAATTCAAAAAAAGCAGAATAGCATGTCTTGAAATTTTTTTAGCATGATTTGAATTATTATTATTATTATTATTATTACCCTTTTGAGAGTTTTTCACACCAGCATCAGCCGAAGGTTTCTCGCTGGAATCTGAGTGACAACAAGTCTCCTCAAATCTCCAGGACTCTTCTCAGTATTCTGGCCGATCTCAATAATGAGACCACCCAAACTACAGTTTGGGTGGTCTCAACCCGTCCACTTATTTCCAAGTCCTCCAGTCCCTGTACCAATCCTTTGGTGATTGTACCAAGAACACCAGTTATAACTGGTATAAACGTCACTTTCATGTTCCACAGTTTTTTCAGTTCCCCGGCAAGGTCGAGGTATTTATCTTCTTTTTGATTTCTTTCAGTTTTACTCTGTGGTCAGCCGGAACAGTAAAGTTCACAATTCGTCAACTTCTCTTTTTTTTTTAGTTAATTATTATTAGGTCTGATTGTCTGGCCGAGATTAGGGGATCCGTTTGTATCTGAAAATTCCAAAGGGGTTTGTGCGTCTCATTTTCCAAGACAGATTCTGATTTGTGCATATACCATTTATTCGTATGGTTCAACTTCAATTTCTTGCACTCTTCCCTGTGGATCACGTTGCCCACCCAGTCCTATACTCTTTCTGTGCTAATTTGCTGCACACACTTATTATGTGATTGATCGTTTCGTCTCTATCACCATATGCCTACATTTGCTATTTTGTTGCGTCCTATCTTTTCTTGCTTTGATATAATTGATCCTTATGGAGTTGTTTTGTGCAGCTATTCGAAGAGATTCAGTTTTTCTCTTTAGGTTTCTCTTTCTTTGACATGTCCAAAATTGTCTCGTATGAGAAGTCACTTCTAAGTCACTTCGTTCAGTTTCTTCTCATTTTTCACTTGGTCTTTACTCAACACCTGGGATGTAATGATTGTTTTTATGTCCATCAATATTTTCGGCTGTTAATTTTTCAAAGTGAACTTGTTCTGTCAGAGTTTTTGTTACTATGCTTATCTGTCCTTTACTTGATTATTCTCACAGTACGGGGCGGGAGAGTGTAGAGTTACATTGTTCATTTTTATTTCTTTGTATTTTTTATTTTATATTTATATATTTTATACTTTTGTTGTATACTCGTAATACAAATATATGCGGAACATAATCAAACATTAATGACGAACTTCAATGAGTGAACGAACACACACTTCTTTATAAGAATATATCTCGCACACTTTATTCTCGAAAGGATGTTGGTTGCGTGTGTGAGATGGGCTGAAGATGGGGACAGACTCTTATTTTGACCCAAAGTTCTTCTCGCAATCATCGCAGCACTTCTTCCTCATCTTGGTTGGGATTGCTCAACCGTGGGTCACTGAGGTCTGCAAGCTGATTCTCACGCTGGCATCCTATCTCCAACTGACTCAAGCCGTCTGTGCCCAGGTTATATTATTGTTTAACGTTCACCTGCTTCCGTTGTTCTTCCGCTTATTTACACAGGTGTATCTCTTGATTGACGACTCAGTCGAGGGTCAATATGATACACTTTTTCAATTATATATTTTCATCTGTTGGTATTGAAAAATCAGGCATGTTTTTCTTGTATAGTCCTTAACCACTATATCTAACCTATTGTTCTTTATTTTTCTATTAGTTTCGATAAGTCTCAGAGAATTGTGGCTTCTTTGACTTCTGACTGGTTGGTGTTTATACATTTTTCAGATTTCAGTATTCCATTGTATTTGCTTATTTTCCAATGAATACAATGTCCTATTTTATTATGCCTTTATATTCTATCAGTATAGGGATTGGGCAACTGGATACTAAGTAGTCATTTGATTCAGTTTTTGTTCGCACTGAGTACATTTGGGTAAAATACGTTTTTTTATAATGTTTGTCTTGTAGTTTCTATTTGTAGGCCCCAGTCCTTTGCTGTTATTATTTAACCCTTTTGTATCCCCCATTCATTCAATCACTTTTCAGCCATCGATTAGTTTTTACTATTTCTATACGGGCATTTTTATTATCTATTTATTTATATTTTTGCATATCGTTCATATTGGTGTTTTTGCTGCCAGGTGTTTTTTTTTAAATTTAGTTTTGATGTTTTTGCTTCTTCCTTTATGTATTTTTTGCTGCTTTTATTGTTTTATCTTTTATGTCTATTTTTTTTTTGTGTGTGGTTTATTTGTTTAGTAAATTTATTGTTTTCGTTACTAATTGAAATTTTTTCTTTTTACTTCTCGTGTGTACTTACTAATTGTTGCATCCAATCTCTTGGAGTGTCTAAGTATTTCTTTAATCTTATTGAGGTTGTTTTGTTGTTGAATTCGATTTGGATTAAGCCTTTCTCATCATTTTCTCTCTCGATCTAGAAACATTCTATATTTGCTCTTGGGTGATGTATTCTGTAATAAGTCATTAATTTCTTCACTTTAGTATGCATCTTTTTTTGTTTCAGCTAATATCAAGTTTATTATATCAAAATTATATGTTGTCATTTACATTTGCCAGGGTGTTCATTCTAGGAAGTTATTTTTTACATTCTATCACTATTATCATTAATATCATTTGAGAATGTGATGTCAATAAGAACAGAAATCAATGAATAACAGCTGCTTTACCTGTCAGAGAATACATGTATACGCAGACATACGGACGCAAGAGCACACAGTCGTGTATGGGTATATATATATATATATATATATATATATATATAGAGAGAGAGAGAGAGTGTGTGTGTGTGTGTGTGTGGAACAGTTGATAATCTGTCTCGTGATGAAATCTCAGGATTCAGTTTTGCACATTCAAATCAACAATAAGGTGTTAAACAAGATATTCAAAATGTTGTTTTTAAAACGATGTACATTATTTCACATTGTCTCCGCGGTCAGTTTTACTCTTTCTATTTTACAAAACATTTATTTTGTTCCAATGATTATTATCTTCTTTTTTTTTATCCTCCACTTTACACAAAATTGCCTACTCTGACTATTAACAGCCATTGCTACCATTTGAAGAAATGTATTTATTTTCTTAATAATGATAGTCCTTTCATTCGTTTCATTTTGATGGATAGATGCTTCAGTTTTTAAAACAAAGAATCGTCCATTAATCACACTCTTTACAACCCCCCTTACTTACTTTACAACCCCCTCCCTCTCTCTCTCTCTTTGTATATATATATATATATATATATATATATAGTCAGCATTTTCTCTTTAAAACATATTTGATTAAATAAAACATACTTTGCTTCTGTCTTTTTTTTATAATTGATCTGTTTAATTTTTTGTATGGGTTATTTGACATCTGGATGAAATGAATTAAAAAAAGGCACCATATTTTCACCGAAATACATTTAGTTTCACCTGGAGCCATCTTTGGGGAATGGAACATTGAAATGACTAACTCAATGACGAATCGTGTGGATTTATATAAATAGTAAAAGGGAACAACAAGTAGGAGGGGAATTTACGAAATAAGTAAAAGGAAGAATTCACGGGAAAAAATTGAATGCATTTCAAACACAACAGCTTCATTCGAAATGAATCCTGTTTATTTTGGGCTTCAAGAATTTAGAGTTTTTGGTTGGTTGGTTGGTTGACGGGATGGATGGATTTTATGGCATATCAACCTTTGTAGGTTATTTAATATCAAATCCAATTTTATACATATAATCAGTTCTCTTTCAAACAATTCAGTTTAGCATGAGTACTCGGTTTAATTGTCAAAAACATTTCTATTTCAAGCTATTCAGTTTATTCAAACAGTTCTCATTCAACCAATTTATTTTAGTATAAGCATAGATTTTGTTTACACACAGTTAAATGTCAAAACAGTTCTATTTCGAACAATTCAGTTTAGCGTAGCACGGTTTCAATGTCAAAAACTGTTCTATTTCAAGCAATTCAGTTTAATTGCCAAAAAATTTTCTATTTCAAGCTATTCAATTTAGTTAAACAGTTTTAATTCAAACAATTCAGTTAAGCATAAGTATGCAGTTTAGTTCTATTTGATCCTTAGATAGGGCCCTATCAGGTGCTACCATTCCAGACCAGAGTGGACCAGAAAGTAATGGCAATGGAGGGATGATTTGCATTCCCCAAAGCCTCAGCATCACTGGAATCTAACCATCAGTTTGTTTAGTGTCATGTCCAGGACATTTGTTGGGGGGAGGGGTCTTACCCCGCTTCAGAGGTGCAGTCAGTGTATTCTACAGCCCCAGCCGACTGGGCAATAGAGTTTTTGTTCATTAATATCCTTGTGTAATATGGAAGTGTTTTTAGTTAGAATTTTTCTGTATTTTGAGGAGAGGCATGATATTTTTTTAGGAGTTCACCAGTTCCAGAAAGGTGAAGTGTAAAGCGTCTCGAGGGAATCATTATGGATTGGCCGATGTAGGAACTTATTTTATTGGAGAAGCATTAAGTTTGTACACCACATTTGTCGTTCTTAGATGTCTTGTCGAACGAGGGAAGTTATTAGAGATGACGTGGTTAGTTGTATTGAATTTAGTATAGTTTATCATTCGTTTTATTTTATTGTTAGAGTCAGTCGAGAAGATGTTATTAGGTATATTAGATTTTTAGAGCTATTTCATCAAGTTTATTGTGTTTGTGCATCTGGTTACGAAAAATAGTTTAATGTGTTAAGGATTGTTTGATGTGATATTATTTCCATTGCAATTAGAGTTGACATTTTTAAGGGCGCATTTTATTTGTTTGCCAACAATATGGTTAGGGAAGTCATTGTTAATAGGAATTTATTTAATGATTTTAAGTTCACAGTAGAAGATTGTTTTTAAGGAGGATATGAGTTTGGCACGATATATTAAATTTTTTTAATTTTTTCTATTTTACATCGTTCAGGACATTCGTTTTTATAATTTAGAGTACAGCAATTAGAGCTTGTAGATTTTTCTATGGGAGGTTATGATATTGTTGTTTGTGTCGATCAAGACATCAAGAAATGGGAGCTCATTATTCGCATTGAGTTTATTAGTAAAATTAAGTACAGAATTATTTTGAAAGGACAAATGTAGATTGTGTACTTTATTTGTGCTATTGACAAGATAGAGGGTATCATCGACATAACGTAAATAATCTTTTTTAATTAGTTGAAAAATTTCTTTTCTTGATGAGTCACCTAGAATTTACTGAAAGTAGGCCCAAAGGTGAATCCCATCGCAATGCGTTCATATGGTATATATATATATATATATATATATATATATATATATATATATATATTACCTTGATGATCAGAGAATGGGAATTCAGTTGTACAACTTAACATTGGTGAAAATATTTTCGACATTAAATGAGACTTGGATTTGGTTGTTTGGTTTTAAAGTTTGTGAAATTGATGAGTTCATAGCTGCATTAGAGGTTGTAATTGCTTGTTATGTAGGGTGTTGTGAGACCTTGATAGGTGTTTTTTTTAAATTTTCAAATTTTTACTTTTGTTGGGAATCTGTGAGAATTGAGATATGATGTAGTATTGTTCGTCGATTATAGAATCTTTGGTATTATTACTGATATCTTTTTCCGTTGAATTATATATATATATATATATACTTATCTTCTTTAAATTGCACTTCAACTTGTTCTCCTATTTTTATATAAATGTATATTACTCGTGATTCTGTTTATTATTTAACTGTTCACTCCCCCCACCAAAATGGCTCGAGTTGGAGTGGAAAGTACAACACTGCTTTCATTCCATACCAAAGTCAAACGACTCATGCAGAGACTTGAACGGTTCAAAAACAGAATCGGCAGACAAAGTATCTGTCCAATTTATTCATACATGTTTAAAAGAGAAAAAGATGCCTATATATATATATATATATATATATATATATATATATATATATATATATATAAGTGTGTGTGTGTGTGTGTGTGTTCATTTGGGCAGCATTTCTTCATTAATGCATATTTCATTAAAGAATATCGACATCTTTTGCCTACACATTTTTGTATATGTCCTTTCCAGTTGCCGCATTGATTTTATGGTATCTGTTGGGAATTGGTTGATGAAACTCCCCTAACTGTTACCCTAGTATTTTCTGTCCGATATTCATTAGGGGTGTCCATATTGCAAAAGCAATGTGACCTTTGCATGTACATTACTACTTTGTAATCGTTTATCTTGTTTGTTGTTGTAGCGTTTATTTTTAAATTCAGTTCTATTAGTAGCAGGAGTAGCCAAAGACATTTAAGTACATTAGTACTGGATTTGAAATTGATTCTATAGAGTTTGGTTTGTTTCATTCTCATATGGAGCGCCTCGAGAATTTGTAATTTTTGTTCGTTATTTTGTTGTGATAGATAGATAGATAGATTGATTGACTTTTTTAAAAATAAATTTTGGAACGCTAATTGTATCATATAAATTAAAAACAGAGCTTTACCAATGGAAGTGGAATGTTTTAAAACTTTCTCATCCTTTTCGTAACACACACGCCCAGTTGAAGGTCTAAAAACGGAAACATTCAATGTTGGCAAATTTTTCTACAACTAAAATCTGCCTTTGAAGATCTCTATACATTTTCACTCAGTATATATATATGTATATATATATATATATATATATATATATATATATGTGTGTGTGTGTGTGTGTGTGTGTGTGTGTGTGTGTGTGTGTGTGTGTGTATTAGTTAGAACCAGATTTATATTAGTACCAATTTTTAAAAAATAAGTGAAGGCCGTCTCGTTATAGTTTTTGTTGAAACACAAGATTACGCGAGCTTAACATCCGTTATACTCACCAATCCCCCCCTCACACACACACACACACACACACACATATATATATATATATATATATATATATGTGTGTGTGTGTGTGTGTGTGTGTGTGTGTGTGTGTGTGTGTGTGTGCTCTAATTCTCTAGTTTTGGTAAGAAGAAAGAATCCTACAATTACACAATCCTGAGCTAACGAGACAGGCTTATTTTTTTTAAAAATTGGTACTAGCTCAAGACAGTGGTTTAGACATCTTAACATCATTATTAGGTCCAATAAAAATGTCCACTTTTAGTTTCCCGTCTAAATTTTTATATCAGGCATTTGATGGAAGGGGATAGAAGCAACATAAGTTGACCAGTGACATACAACTCTGATAAGAGGTGCCTTCAATAAGTTTCCAGACTTTTTTGTACAGGCATTTAAAATTGTCGTAGATCCTTGAAAATTCAGTATGTTATTGCTATACATCTACTGTTCAAATGAACAGCTACAGCAGCAATTCAAATACACCCTACTAAAGCCTGATTGTCACAGCTGGTGAATTTCAAAAATGCTATCTGACACTTTAGAAGAACGATATGCAATAAAATTCTGTTTTAAACTTGAAAAAATGCCACAGAAACGCATGGAATGCTTCAAACTGCTTTTCGACCATCTTGCATGAATTGAGCATCAGTTTTTGAGTGGTATTCAAGGAAGGCAGGGAGTCTGTGAGGGATGATGAGAAGTGTGGGAGGAGTAAGGAAGTCAGAACACCAGAGTTGATTGGCCAAATAAAGAATTTCATGGATAAGGACTATCGAGTGTCTATAGAGACAATAAGTGCACAGTCTGATGTCAGTGTGGGAACTGTACACACAATTATTCGCGAGAAACTGAAGATGCGGAAGATTTGCGCGAAGTTTGTCCCAAGGGTGCTCAGAGAAGATGAGAAAGAAAGACGTTGTCATGACAGCAGGGAGATTGTCGAACTGATCAATTCAGATCCCGAAGTTCTTGATGCTCTGGTGACCTGCGATAAAAGCTGGATCTACTGCTATGACCCAGAGACCAAGAGACAGAGTTCCCAGTGGAAGCATGTTGGCTCTCCCAAACCAAAGAAGACCAGACAGAGCAAATCCACCCTCAAACTTTTTTTTTTGCCAGCACTGGCATTATCTACATGCACTGGGTTCCCACTGGACAGACAGTCAACAAGAAATACTATGTTTTAAGGGAGTTCAGGAAGAGATTCCGTCAGAAGAGGCCAGCTTTCTTCAAATCGGCTCAGTGGCATTTCCACAAGGACAGTGGACCACTCCATAACTCCATCCTTGTCACATTTGACCAAGACAGTTCCTCAGCCTCCCTATTGTCAAGACCTTGCTCCCTGAAACTTTTGGTTATTTCCTAAGGAAAAACTTAGAGGCTGTCGTTATGAGACAATTGAGGAGATGAAAGAGGCTGTGACGAAGGTCATTGACACGCTCACACAAGAGGACTTTCATGGAGCCTTCCAGAAGTTGTTTGAACGGTATAAAAGGTGTATTGCAGCCGGAGGAGATTACTTCGAAGGGGATTATAGTTTCATGTGTGTACTATCAATAAAAGCACCCATACGAAAAAAGTCTGGAAACATTGAAGGCACATCGTATATATGTATATATATATATATATATATATATATATATAGCACTCTCATTCTAAAATGCTGATTAAATTTTACTGCCAATATATATATATATATATATATATATATATATATATATATATATATATATAAAAGTGAATAAATAATTGTAATCCGACCATATGTAGAAAAATTGATAACAAAGTAATTAAAGTGACAGGCGAAATTAATTTAGAAGTCGACACTGGCGTTTCGTTTCTACTGGAAACTTATAGAAGGCACCTCGTATATTAGAACAAATCTAAGACATTAATCGGAATTAACACTGTTGATTTAGTCTAAAACACCTTTAATCCAACAGGAAAACTTTCTTGGTAGCAAATACCCGACTTAGATTGTTGCCTTTGCCGCAACCTTTTTTAGCATAGCCTCCATACAGTAATGTTTATCATTGTAGGAAATAGAATAGGTGATTTAAGTTCAAATCCTTGACGAAGATGGATTTCACTCCCCGCTTATACCCTTATGATTTCAATTTATGATTCCATCTGTTATTTTTTCTTCTACGGATTGGTAGTAGATCATAAAGCAACCACTTTAGGAGAAGGAAAACTCTAAATTTAAACCAACCACTTGAAACTGACCTTGCGAAAGGGGTTAGGTATATACCCTTTTTTGATGGCTTTGACAGATTGAATGATTTCAACGTTATCTCAAGCTGTCTAGGGTAATTTTATGCCAAGAAACTTGGGAATTGCAATCATTGTGCGTTCATATCTACATTTTTTGCTGTTGTTTCTTGAAATGTTATCTTTTAATACGCGATCATATCGAAGAATTTTTGAAACAGATCTATTTGACTCATCGATAGAACCTTGATGGGTAACTCTTCTTTAGCTCCGATTGGACCTAGGAATAATAGCAATGAAGAGTACACTACATTCCCCAGTTCTCCAAATCAGGAGCCTCACCATCGGATGCAGTTTAGTGCTATAAACAGAATACCTCTTTTGGGTTAGAGTGGGGGGGGGTAATTAGAGCATCTTCACCTTCACTGCATACAG